>JASANF010003133.1:0-39302 GCA_030248245.1 Trissonchulus sp. WLG1_4 | reverse complement strand
AACTGGAGACGTATCAGAAATTTTTTTCCGAAAGGAAAATAAAACACATGACGGGAACCTCACATCAGACAGAAGACAGTGTATTACACAACTAAATGCAGCATACTATACTCGTGTACACATGCAAATGCAGCATAATGTGCTCATGTATAGGCTTTGATGAAAGATAATAACAAGGAATAGTAAGCCAGAGAGTTGCAGGGGTCTGGGGGCGGCAGCCCCCAGGAAAAAAATGGAGAAATTTTAGATTTCTAGGCCAAATTTGGTCAATTGGGGGAGACGCATCAGAAAAATTTACCGGCCGGACCATAAAAACCAAAGGGGGGACCCTTTGAACAATTAGTTGTCGTCGAGAAGTGCCAATTTGATACTGGATCCGGATCCGGCAGGTTTGGATCCGGATCCGGCGCCGGATCCGGATCCACTGGATCCGGCCGGATCCGGATCCGGATATCCGGTCGATCCCTAACCTATTGGCATTAATTGATGGTTGAAACTTGCTGAGAGCTGAGTGTCGCTATGCTTCGACACGATTTTTTTCTAATCATAATCTTAATCATAACTAATCATAATACGTTGTAAACTGTCATTGAAACCAACTGTTGCTGCATAATAGTAAATAGATTAAGCTTGAAACGTTAGACACTATATGGAAAAATTTTAAAAATTTTATGGTTTTGACGCAATTTTGGAAAATTTTTCAAAAATTTTGCGACAAAAATGCTATTTTCGGCACTTTTTGGTCAAATCAGCTTACAGCTATGACATCTTTCAGCCTCAGCCGAAAAAAAGTGCGTCACGGGACACACATGGCCAAAATAAAGTGCGAAATTTCAGAAAAAATGTGCGGCGTTTCGCATTTTCGTGTGCTTTTGTGCTTTTAGTGAGAGTGGCTACTGGCTATCACTGAGGCGCAACTCGCTGACTAGTCTAGAGTGGTTTATGTGGGAATGTTTGGTTGTCAGTTCACTATTCGATTTCAGGGCGACTGGTATAAGACCAAAGAGATCCTTCTGAAGGGGAAGGATTGGATTCTGAAGGAAGTGTCGACATCGGGACTTCGCGGCCGAGGGGGGGCCGGCTTTCCGTCCGGCATGAAGTGGGGGTTCATGAACAAACCATTCGACGGCAGGTAATTTGGACTTTGTCGAAAGTTATGTGTCACACAAAAAAATGCTGTTAATGTTGCTCAAGTTTTTTTAAGTGTATTATACGTAGAAGGAACAATAATTTATAGTTTGACCATATTTGGACTTTTGTAGAACTCCGTGGCTAGTTTTGGCCAACTTTGCATTTGTAAAGTTGCTGCAAATGTTGTTGGTTACGTTTTTTTAAAGTATATATTGAAGAACAATTTATATTTTGACCATGTTTGTACTTTTGTGGAACACTGTGGCTAATTTTGGCCAAGTTTGGCTAGTTCCGCCCTTATACACTTGCAAGGATGAGTTTGTTGTAGCCATACATGGGCAAGGAGGTTAAAATGAACCCGGGAAAATTAACAAATTCTTGCGCGGTCCCTTCACCCCAGGCGAAAAAGTCCATTGCAAAATGTTAGTAGTCATTTAATTTAAATAAATTCACTGTCAGTGGCCCAGCCAGAAACGTTTCAGGGGGAACGACTTGGTGAGTTTTTGTGATCGGTTAAAATGCCCTTTTTAGTAATTTTAACATTTAAATTCAATAAATTCACATTCACAACGCAAGATCAGGCTGCAGGGGTCTGGGGGCAACGGCCCCCAGAAAAAAATGGAAATTTTTTTCAATTTTTAGGCCGAATTTGGTTAACTGGAGACGTATCAAAATTTTTCCGAAAGTAAAAACAAAAGATGGGAACGTCACATCGGACAGTATATATTCCACAAGTAAATTCATCATAATGTACTCTTGTAGAAATGCATAAGCTTTGATGTTGATGAAAACTAATAACAACGAATAGTAAGCCCGAGTTGCAGAGGTCTGGGGGCGGCAACCCCCAGAAGAAGATTGGAGATTTTTTTTAATTTTTAGGCCGAATTTGGTCAACTGGAGACGTATTAGAAATTTTTTCCGACCAGAAAATTATAACAATAAATGGCAACTTTACATCAGACATTGTATTACACAAGAACACAGCATGATGTACTTGTGCATACATACATTAGGCTTTGATGGAAGATGATAACAAGGAATAATAAGCCATAGAGTTGCAGGGGTAAGGGGGCGCAGTCCCCAGAAAAATATTGAGAATTTTTGCTTTTTAAGCCAAATTTGGTCAATTAGAGACGTATCGGAAATTTTTTTCGGCCTCGGCCGGGTAATAAAAACCAAAAGGGGTACCGCGCAATTATCAATCTAGAGTTAGACTGCGCAGTCATTAGGAATGCGCAGTCAAGTAAGAGTTGGACTGCGCGGACTATTTGTAGTTTTGGACTGCGCGGTCCAACTCTTATTGGCTGCGCAATACTACTGACTGCGCAGTGCGCAGTCTAACTCTGGTTTGACTGCGCCTGCGCACTGCGCAGACTATTTGGACTGCGCAGTCCAACTATTAATTGGTCATGCAATCTTACTGACTGCGCAGTTTAACTCTAGTTTGACTGCGCAATCAATCTAGAATTAGACTGCGCAGTCATTAGGATTGCGCAGTCAATTAATAGTTAGACTGAGCAGACTAATTGGACTGCGCAATCAATCTACAGTTAGACTGCGCAGTCAACTCTCACGTCCGTTATGTGCGCGGTCCTTATAGTTACTCAGAGCAGCCCTCGCTCCGCTCTGGCTGCGCGGTCCAACTCTGACCGCTGCGCGGTCGCGCGGTCCACCCGGGAAAATCCCGGGTGAATCCCGGGTCTTGCCCATTGTAGCTGTAGCTAAAAAAAGAGTTATCTTGATGCCTTACGACTAAATGTCGCGAAAGCAGTCGAATTTGCGCGACTGTAAAGCTTGTTCTGTGAAATGTTAGAAATAGTTCTTTCTATATTTTGAAAATCTATCTAAAGACAAATATTTCTGCCAAGTTTCAGCAAAATTGGTGCGGCATATAGTTTGCAATGATGTCGCAAAGTCGGAAAAATGACGTTTTGAAAACCTATTCACATTCCATTTTTTCCTCACATTTATGAATCTTTCTGTTTAGTTTGTTTACACAGACTGATAGCACATATGTTTTAGTTTATGTACACAAAATTTAGTCCAAATTGCTTGAGTGGTTGCGGAGTAATACTTGTTTGAACTGTGAAACTGTGCGTAAACTGTGAAGTACTCACAGCAATAATGATAAATTGTGAAAAATCTGGACACGTATTTTAATTTCAAAAGAAAAACGTACTTTCAGTTTTCTTTTTTCTTATTTGCCGCAAAAAAATGTGCGTCTGCACGTTATGTGTACTCCACAAGCTGGCCAATCTGATACCTGGCTTGATTTGTGGAACTTTTATGTCCCTATTGTGTGATGTCTGGCTTACTAATGGCGACTGGTCCAAGATATTTGTCGATATTAGTAGTATGGTGTCTGGCAGTAATTATTCGACACCATACAGCTGGCATATTTTTAGTGGGGGGGGGGCTGGGGGGGGGGGGGGGGGGCGCCCCCCCCCCATTTGGTCCGGACCCCCCCCATTTTGGTCCCCCCCCCATTTCAGATGGGGTGCCCCCCCCCTATAGCCCAAAATTTTTTCCGGAAGGATGTTTTAGCGACTTTTTAGCTGTTGCGATGTCTTGTTCGTCAGGTTTTTTGGTCCTTTTTTGCTAAATTTAGTATTAGTGTAGCTATAATAACGTATGAAATCGTAACATTTAACGTATAATAACCAACTTTTCGTGTAAAAATAGTGTTTTATCGTGAATTTGGTGCGCCCCCCCATTTTGGTCGACGCCCCCGCCATCCATGGGGGGGGGGGCTGCCCCCCCCGCATCGCGCCCCCCCCCCATTAAATTTTGTCTAAAAATATGCCAGTACAGCGTTGGACTAGCTTCTCATTGAACGTACTATTTCAAAACAAAAAGCTTTCTGTTCACAACCTATGAGCAAAACTGCTTTCGCGACACTACCCCCTGAAGTGAAAATCGATTAAATTAGTTGAAAATGTCCATTTTTTGCTAGAATAAGGATACAAAGAAAATTTCAAATGTTGTAGAGAATGTGGTACTATGGCAAATTATGTTTGGTTTTATATACGTTGGAATGACAAAATGTTATGCAAAACAATTTTTAATCTAATCCGTTAAATCCAATTTGGGTCGCTCAGTCATCCGTAGTAGTCTATAATTAATTTTCTCCGTTATTTTAGGCCCGTAGTAGTAGATATGTATTAATTTTTAGGTGTATTAGTTTATTATTTATTTTTATTTTATTTCAGACCCCGCTACCTGGTGGTGAACGCAGACGAGGGGGAGCCAGGGACTTGCAAGGATCGTGAGATAATGCGACACGACCCGCACAAACTGGTGGAAGGCTGTCTGGTGGCGGGCCGGGCTATGGGGGCACGGGCGGCCTACATCTATGTCCGCGGGGAATTCTACAATGAAACCAATAACCTGCAGATTGCTATTAAAGAGGTGTAGTGTAATAAATTTTTGTGACTGGTGGTTGTTGGGGGGGGTTTTTGTGGGGTTTTTTGCCCCCCTTCTTTTTTTGCCGCCCCCTCGGTGGGTTGATTTGGAATAAATTTCAAGTATCAATAATAATATATAATAATAAATTTCACTCACCTTTTTACCGCAGTGACCTTTTAACATTATGACAAAGAGCTTCTTAAGCCGCCCATTGTAATGAAATGCCCAAAAGTCTGTGTTTGTTATGTGTTGCAAATTTTAGTTTGAACGTCACTGTCTTTAAAAAAATGCCTAACTTGAATAAGCGTAATTGACTAATTACTTCTGAGGACTTGATGGGCAATTTGACGTATGAGAAGAACTTCTAACTGAAATTAAGCTATGCTGATTAATTATTATTTATTTTTTAGGCTTACGAAGCTGGGCTAATCGGCAAGAACGCCTGCGGCTCGGGTTACGATTTCGATATATTCACACACCGAGGGGCGGGGGCCTATATTTGCGGGGAAGAGACGGTAATGCATTTTGTTGGGATGTTATTTTTGTAGTTGTTTCTGGTTAATTTAAACGGTGATGTGTCAATGTTTCTGGTCAATGTTAACCTTGAATTTAACCTTTGTCGTTACCTTTACATTTACCAGTCGATAAGGATGTCTCAATTTTTACCACAAGTATTAATTCTCACAGTTACGGAGTCAGCCAGGCTGCAACAATAATATGAAAACAGTCTATTATGCTTCCGTACAAGCGGCAAAGCCCGGTTCTTACTCGTCCTTGTCTTTGACCCCATAGTTTTGTCCTGAAGCAATTGCAAGAAAACTACATGGCTAAATGAGCCAATGTTTTGCACGAAAATAGTCGAAGTCACTTCCAGATGGTATGCAAGAGCCCGGGTCATACTTGTCCTTAAGGACATAGGGACAAGGACATGAGACAGGGACAAGGACAAGGGAAATATTTGGTCAGCTGGTGCGAGGCACCGACAGGGTTGTTTCGTCGAATTTTGTGTATAGTACAAACTGAACTTCAGCACAACTTTCTTCCCATACAAAATTGGGTCAATTGGACCGGTAGTTTTTCTGGCATTGCTTAAGGACAAAACGATAAGAATAAGGATGAAGAGTTTCTGTCCTTTTTTAGGCTCTGATTGAGTCTCTGGAGGGCAAACAGGGCAAGCCGCGCCTCAAGCCACCCTTTCCGGCCGACATTGGAGTGTTCGGCTGTCCCACCACCGTGGCCAATGTGGAAACTGTAGCCGTGGCTCCGGTATGTCTGCGGTTTTCGCCCCTTTTTTAAAAGCTGTAAACAGTTTTGAGGGAATTTTAGAAGCAAATTGTGGTATGACACAGTGGCTAAATTAGTCAAGTTTTGACTTTTTAGTGGAAAGTTGTGTAACAATGACTTTTGTTTTTGTGAGATAAGCCGTGAATAATTTTTTAGTTTTGACAGTTATAATTGTATTATTGGGTACTACCATGTGCGGTTGTCGAAAGACAACTGGCCTCTATTACTTTCACTATTTTGTTTTGTATGTTAGAGATATTATAGTTCTCTTTGATTTTTGTAACGTTTGTTTTTTGCTTTTTTTGTTTTGTAACTTTTTTATTTTTTTAGGCAATTTGTCGTCGTGGCGGCTCGTGGTTTGCATCGTTTGGCCGAGAAAGAAATCACGGAACCAAGGTCAGAGTTTAATAAAACTTATGGTTAAATCGGATGCCGAACTTAACGGTGAAAATTGACGCAAAATGAGTATCGTTTTTGTATTCGAAACTCATTGAAAATTGTACGAAAGTGACCGCTGATTTTTTTCAGCATAATCTAGCAGTGACTTCTTGACTAATTTAGATTTAGCTGAAAATCATAAAAGTTAATAACTGGAGTGTAATCAAGAGTAATAAGATGGATGGTATAGTGTAATCAATAAAGTAGTATTATCAAGAGTACATAATAATAGTCATGCTCCCTATTACGTACTCTTGGTATAATACTGTTATATACTTTTTGCAACAGTGCGCAATTGTTTTGCTTGTGAACACAAAGCAACACACAGACACACCTTAAACTTACAAGACGTGCTTTGTGTTTCCAAGCAAGGCAATAATTGCACAATAATTGCAAAAAGTGCTGCTTTTCCATTTTGCAGCTCTTCTGCATTTCTGGCCAAGTGAACACGCCGTGCACCGTAGAGGAGGAAATGTCCATCCCGCTGCGCGAGCTGATCGACCGACACGCCGGCGGGGTGATCGGGGGCTGGGACAATCTGCAGGGAATCATCCCGGGGGGATCCTCGGTCCCGGTGATCCCGAAGTCAGTCTGCGACAATGTGATGATGGACTTTGATGCGCTGGTCGAAGCTCAGACGGGCCTGGGCACGGCGGCCGTCATTGTGATGAACAACCAGGCAGATATGGTCAAGGCCATTGCTCGTTTGTCGCTGTTCTACAAGCACGAAAGCTGTGGCCAGTGCACGCCCTGCCGCGAGGGATGCAATTGGCTGAATAAAATGATGTGGCGATTTGGTAGGGATTGCTTTTGTTGATGTAGTTTTTTTATGATATATATATATATATATATATATATATATATATATATATATTTATATATATATATATATATATATATATATATATATAAGGTTGTTAATTGCCATGGCAAAAATTCCGGGAATTTTTGCCATGGCAAAAATTAGTGGCAAAAATGGCAAAAATTGTGGCAAAAATGGCAAAAATATGGCAAAAATTATTTTACTTGCCAAAACGGATTTATGTGCATTTCTATGCAGTTTTGCTACTTGTGTGCTATCTGACGACGCCTTTTAAGCAAAAATATGACAAATGAAAACACCTGGGGTGCCGGAAATGGCAGTTTGAGGGGTTTGAAAATCAAATTTTGTCTCAAGAAAAATTTTCACGGTATTTCGATTGGATGCGTACAAGTGCCATGTCAAATGCATAGCAACAGAGTTCAAGCTGTGTGAGTGGCAGTTATGCGATATTAGGTCAGCCTCATAATTGAGAAAAACTGTTTAGCAGTGTTATGAATATACGAGTACAAACTTGTTAAACTTCGGAACGTAAATATGATTCATGTTTTATAGCTTACGGAATCTGAGTCAAAAACAAGTTGATTTTGTAACCAAGCAGCTTGATGGTTAACACTAGTTTCCATTAAACTGTGGGGTATCAAGCAGCTGCACACTACTGAACTCTTCGACTGCCTACACGGAGATGACTTTCAATTGGCAAAAATGATAAAATTTTTTAATGTCTTAGCGCTCTTAGGTCACCACCGCAGATTCACTAAAATTTACACAATCACTGATCGCATCAAAAAGTAAATACATAACAGTGTCCATTCTTGTACACAAGAGCAGTGAGACTCTCCTCTGCTGTAGCTAAGAGCTTCTGCGCTTCCGCCTAACACAATTTAGTACATCGTCGCTGACAGCGTTTTTGGTATAATATATACGTGGTAAAAAAGCGACGAAAGCACAAAACAGAACTCAAAGGTTCAATACCGTGGAGTGCGGACATATATACAGACGTAAATCACCGGGTCAGTCACAGCGCATTTTTAAAACATGTTGAATGCTACGCAATACGCGTACAGTCTTTACGTGACCCATGAACATGACCTTTCTATTCCTGAGCGTAGAGCCAGGACTCGTGTATATATACGTAACCGAGGGTGCATATGAATTATTTGAGGTATCAGGTATATGGAGACTGCCGAAAGCATCGATCGGAATAATGTTTACAATTTACGTCAATAATTGTTGTGCAAAATATGGTGTAAATACATCAAAAATTAAAAGATAAAAAATAGTTTTCAATTGAAAACTTTCAAAAACCGACCAATTTTACAAAAAAAGTTAGAAAAATATCAAAAATTTTGGCAAAAATGGCAAAAATTCGTGGCAAAAATGGCAAAAATTGATGGCAAAAATTAATGGCAAAAATTGTGGCAAAAATGGCTAAAATTATGGCAAAAATTGGCAAAAATTAGTGGCAAAAATTCCAAAAATGGTGCCTGGCAAAAATGGCAAAAACATTTTTGCCATTTGCCATTTTTGCCAATTCACAACCCTATATATATATACGCGTAAAGGATCAAGTGCAGTAATTACAATGTTGTAATACCTCATAAATTATGGGGGGAATAGTGGACCTATTTTTTGAAGCAGAGAGGGAAGCATTTTTGTAACAGAACCCCTATCCATTGAATTTTCTGAGCTATGACCCCTTGAAAATTGTATTTTCAGCGTTTTTGGAAGTGTGCGTAGGCTAAAGTTTGAAACCAAAAATGGTTATAAATTATAATCTTTGTTTTTGGATAGTTTTGAGTGCGTTATGATGTTTTAAGGCACCGTCTAGGCTTAGCTGGCAGAATTCTCTAGGCTAAGCTGGCAGGATTTTTCCTGAAAATTTCGATTTTTTTAGTACCTAAGCCTGAGCCTAAGCCTAAACTTTTGTCTATATACAGCACTTGCCGCAAACTATGTTTGGCTCAGGCTAGGCTTAGGTTTGACCTCAGGCTTAGGCTCAGGGCACAGGAAAATTATTTCTAGAAAAAAACTAGAAAAAAACCAGAAAAAAACTAGATCGTATTTTGACAAAGTCAGAAAAAAACCAGAAAAAAACTAGATCGTAAGTTAGAAAAAAACTAGAAAAAAACCAGAAAAAAGTTATAAAAAAGTTAGAAAAAAACTAGATAATTTTTTCTGTTTTTTTTCTAACTAGAAAAAAGTTAGAAAAAAACCAGAAAAAAACCAGATAATTTTTTACGATCTAGTTTTTTTCTGGAAATAATTTTCCTGTGGGGCTAGCTTAGGTTTAGGTTGAGGCTTAGGCTCAGTCTTAATCTAAAACAAACTAGTACAACAATTCTTGAACAAAAAATGATGCCATCTGTTCACGTGACGATACTCGAATCTGATTGGCTTAGAGCTCGAGGCAAGTGCTGTACGTAAACGCTCCTTAAGCCTGAAGGCCGATTCACACGCTGAGATTTTACTGCGATTTTGCCGCAGCGTTTGTACCGCTGTGGCAAAACGCAGCTTGCCGCACGCAAAACGCAATGTCTGAACAGACGCAGCGTTTTTGCTGCGGAATACCTGCGTCTTGATTTTGCTGCACCGTTTTAACGCGAGACTGCGATTCGACCTGCGATTTCATTATGTATTGATGCTGCGGAGTGCGGACGTGGTGGTTTAAACAATTTTCGCGGCGCAATTTGTCATTTTTGAAACAGTAAAGACGCAGCAAACTGGCATGCGACACGCACAGAGGCCGCAAATATTGTTCAGACGTTGGCGTTTTGCGTCAAAATCGCAGCGGCAAAAACGCACCGTGTGAATCGGCCTTGAGCCTGAACCTAAAGCCGAAGCCTAAGCCCTAAGCCGAAGCCTCAGCCCAAGTTGTGAATTTTTGGGTTAAGAGTACAGGGGTAGTGTCGCGAAAGCAGTCGATTTATCGCGACTATAAAACTTTTTCAATGAAAGATCAGAAATTTTTCTTTATATATTCTGAAAATATGTTTTAAGGCAAATATTTTCGCCAAGTTGCAGCAAAATTGATGCAGCCTACCAGTGGCGTATCCAGGATTTCGCAAAGGGGGGGCTGCGACCGGGGGGGGGGGGGGTGCGGAGCAACTGTGAGCCACCGCCGATCAAAGGGGGTCTGGCGGGGACGGCAACCCTCGGACCTTTTTTTGAGTTTGTAATTGTAACCATCGATAAACTACAATAGTGAATCTGCAGCAAGCACTTAACTTTGCGGGGGTCTGGGGGCCGCAGCCCCCAGAAGTTTTTTTTGAGATTTTAACCATCGAAATTGCATTGAAAATTGCACTTTTTACATGAAATAAAAAAATGTAGTGGATCTACAGCTATGAGCTAGCATTTAGCAATGCGGGGGTCTGGGGGGGGCAGCCCCCAGAAGTTTTAGCTTTTTTGAGGTTTTAACCATCTACATTGCACTGACAACTGCACTTTTGACATAAAATAAACAAAAATATATAATTTTAAAATATTAAACATTATTATTTAAGCCCATGGATCAAAAAACAGGCCCAGGGGCCTATGACTTACGTTATATATAGTCGAGCGGGGAACAAAAGTCACGTCCATTTGGCGTAAAGGCCCGTTGTGTACAGCTGCGTACATACATACGTATGTAAGAGTTGGAGTGAATCTTTTTGTGCTATGGGCCAGCGTAGGCTATTTTATGGCTGCGTTCAAAAATTGGGGTTTTGCGATGATTTATCGTTGCAATATGCTTTTGCCAGGTGGCTTTTTCTGATCCGTCGTCAAGAACGACCGTTTCTGATGTGTGTTGCAATTTTAGGGTTGAAAATTGACACACGAGACGCGGATACACTTGCCGTTAGCAGATCATTATTCAAAGTTCCAAATGGTCGACTGTGGCTAATTTTATTATACAGAAACTATAAATTGGCCGAAAATTGCTAATACAAACTATACATTGCTAATACAAATCTAACTATACAAACATGTGAGACATTAATCAATTAGCACAGAATATGATAATAGACCTGGCATAGGCATGCACAAAGAAAAAAGGTATCTAAGCCGAAAAAACATCAACAGAACACAGGAAAACCGCCACTCTTAATTTAGTCTTAATTTGGTCTTAAATTTATAACATTTAAGACTATTTTAAGAGTTTTTAATTTGGTCTAAATTTGGTCTTAAAATTATAAGACTAAATTTAGACCATTTTTAGATAGGGCCAGAAGACCAGAACGTTTTAGACCAAGTTCAGACTATCTGAAAACAATCTAAAAATATTTTAGACCAATTTTAGAGTGTTTTAAGATTTGAGATAAAACTGAAAAATGACTCTTAAACGGGTCTTAAAACTTTTAAGATTGTTTCAGAGTGATTTAAGACTAGTTTTAGACTGATTTAAGATTATCTTAAAACAGTCTAAAATAATCTGAAATTAGTCTTAAATAATCTAAAAACACTCTAAATTCACTCTTAAAATGGTCTTAACTTGCTCTCTTAATTCACTCTTAAAATTTTTAGAGTGTTTTTAGATTGGTTTTAGACCATTTTAAGAGTCCCCCTTTCTTCCTGTGGAATGGAAAAAACATAGATTTTTTAAATTTTGAAGGTAGAATTCGTCAATTGTGGAGGTATCAGAAACACTTTTGTCAGCTTTTGAAGTTTCGGAAAGGGGGGGGGCTGCGACCCTCTAAGGGGGGGGGGCTCAAATCGCTAAGGGGGGGGGGCTGCAGACCCACCCAGCCCCCCCCCCCTAAATACGCCACTGCAGCCTACATTTAGGCCGTGTTTACATTGAGCTTTTTTTCAGCTGCTCAAGCAGCTGAAAAAAAGCTCGAGCAGCTGAAAAAAAGCTCGAGCAGCTGAAAAATGCTCGAGCAGCTGAAGAAAAGCAGATAAAGTATGGCGGTCACTATAGACTAGCTGCTCCGTTGTCGTGACAAAAAAAGCTGCAGCTTTTTGTCAGCTGCTCGAGCAGCTGAAAAAAAGCTCAATGTAAGGCCGTGTTTACATTGAGCGTTTTTTCAGCTGCTCGAGCAGCTGAAAAAAAGCTGCAGCTTTTTTCGCCATTTCCGGGTTTTTTCAGCTACTCGAGTAGCTGCAAAAAAGCCGGAAACGGCGAAAAAAAGCTGGAGCAGCTTAAAAAAAGCTGGAACTGCAGCGTTGTCATGACAACGGAGCAGCTAGTCTATAGTGACCGCCATAGTTATCCGCATTTTTTCAGCTGCTCCAGCTTTTTTCCAGCTGCTCCAGCTTTTTTCCAGCTGCTCGACAGCTGAAAAAAAGCTCAATGTAAACACGGCCTAAACACGGCCGTAGCAGTGAAGTCGCGAAGTCGGAAAATGACGTTTTGAAAACCTATTCACATTCGATAATTTCGTCACAATTATAAAACTTTTTGATTAGATTCTATACACAGAGTAAAAGCACATATGCTCTAGTTTATGCACACAAAATTTAGTGCAAATTGCTTGCGTGCTTGTGGAGTAATACCTGTTTGAACTGTGAAACTGTGCGTAAACTGTGAAGTACTCACAGCAATAATGATAATTTGTGAAAAATTTAGACGCTTAATTTTAAATCAAAAGAAAAACGTACCAACATTTTTCATTTTTCTTATTTGTGGCAAAATATTGTGCGTCAATATGTACTTCAAAAGCTGGCCAATCGGATATCTGGCTTGATTTTTTGAACTTTAAGTCCTTTTTGTGTGATGTCTGGCTTACAAATGGTGATTGGTTCAAAATATTGGTACATATTGGTGTAGTCTAGTATCTGGCAGTATTTATTTGACACCATATAGCATTTTACTAGTTTCTCGGTGAACGTACAATTTCAAAGCAAATAGCTCTCTTTTTCCAACCTGTGAGCAAAACTGCTTTGGCGCCACTACCACCTTATGTGCAGTTGGGGGGAGAATAATGGACCTATTTTTTTAGTAGAGCACCTTGGGGGAAGCATTTTCGCTACAAGAATCCTTATTTCATTTTTTGAATTTTTTGAAATACAACCCCTCGAAATCTGCCCCGTTGCCAAAATTATATAAACAACCGAACTTCTAACTGAGGGCTTTGGAGTTTGGACCTTGCACCTAGCTGACTTGACTTTTTGCTCTAGGTCCAGATATAAGGCTTCACCGGGAGAACAATCGTTAACCGCCCTCGCTCACCTGCGCTTACCTTTAACAAACTTTGTGCAACGCAAATTCTTGTTTGGCCTGTTTATGGCCTGGCTATTCAGTTAGTAGTATTTTCTTTGCCCTGTGCGGCTGTGTTAATTATTCGGCGTCTCGTTTATGCTGCCTGTGTCTCAACCCAAGTGCCCCAAAAAACACCGCTTTTACTTTATTGAAGCTATGGACATTTTTACGGCTTTCTTGTGTTATTCCTGGGCCTAGTGACCGTGAGTTCTTACTACATTTCGTGGTTTCTGTTGCGCCTACTGCGCCAGCCATAGGTTAGGTATGTCCCATACTCGTCGGTGTCCGGCAACCCCGGCCCCCATGGAAGACCCGCTCGTGGAACCTGGAAGCCGCATCGACTGAGCGGCAAGGTGAAGGGTGGGAAAGGACTCCTGCCTAGCCGACGCCCTCAGTTCCCGGCCTGGGCCACTGGTAAGCGCTGCAAGAGCGGCCTTACACAGACACGATTGCGTATATTTAATAGAATAATTATAATTCATGAATAAGTATATACCCCGGGGCCAGGACAGACATGATTTAATAAATAACTGCTTCACGTCGGTGTGGTGTTTTGAAACTAGTTCAAGGTATAGTTCTTCTTCGTGACACATAATTTCTAAAAAACTTTTAATAAAATAAAATATTTTCGGACCATGAATTCCAATGACTCTTGCAGAAACAAAATACTTATCTTTTGGACCGCTTAAAATCAAAAATTTTTAAAAATGTAACATTTAAGAGTTCTAAGTTTTAGTTTTTTAAAGATTGGTTTTTTGAACACCTAAAGTAAAGGTGAGTCCATTGATACCAAAACTAATTAAATTGATTGAGTAAAGTTTTAAATTCGGACTGGGTGGAATAACGGAAACGAGCCCTATTTTGTGCGTACGTGTACTTTATCTTGGGATTCTATAGCTAATTCTTCTTCGACACAATCAGGCCACTTTGGTTAGATGTCCGTCTGTTACACTTACGTACTGCACGTTACTTACTTACGTACTGTACGTCTGTTGTTTTCTGGAGTACGTATGTATAGCTCTCAGTTGGCCATACTCGTACGCGCCCACCAGAATTTGCATATATCTGTTTGCGTGTTGCGTATTTTACTGCTGGGTACGATTTCGGTCTGTTGCAATGACTGGCGTAATCAAGTCGAGCTCTTTCGACTGTCGGGTTGGCTTGCCGACCACTCGGTGCATACTGATGTGCAGTGATGATAAGTCGCCTGTCGGGTGGGTAGATTTGTAAGCTGCGTCCTTAACCCTTTCATTCTTATTGTGACAAATACGTCCAGCCATTTTTTGGTCCATTTTTCCTGCTGTGTGTGAAAGAGCTCTTTATGTCTTTATGTGACAAATGTTTCCATGGATATATTTTGTCAAATTATGCACATAACGTACGTGTGGTAACTTTGGTTTGGCCTTAGCGCCCTTTTTTCAGAAGTCATCTTAAGGTGACTGCGGGGTAGGTTTTTTAGGTAACTATTTTGTACACTTTTTGCTAAAATTAGGACACAAAAAAATTCAAGTATGTAGCACAAATGTGATTCTTTTGTATCTGTGTTTTTCTTCAAAAAATGTGAAAAAATAAAGTTTCTGAAGACTTGCAACTTTCTGTGACATATAAGTCACAATAAGACATAAGTAGCTTTATGCCATAGTAGTGTAGTGTTGAACACTAGAATAACACTAGTTGCATGTGTGATTGTATCCGATACAAGCTTGATTACTGTTCAATACAGAGTCTGGCCAGATTTGGCTTGTGTACATGGAGGTCCCATTTCTCTTTTTACTCTGATTCCCTGGATTCACTGTAAAAGTCATGCCTACAAAACGAAGGCATAACAAAGGCTCAGATCCAGATGATGAAAAAGAAGAAGAAAGACGGGCGCTACAAGGTCAAGTGGATACATTGACTCAAAAGTGCTCCAAACAAGAACAATTGCTGCAAGCTGCATTGGAAAGAATTAACTTTCTGGAATCCAGACTTGGCGGTGCGGACGCTGATGAATCCAGACGTGGAGGTGCGATCGCTGATGAATCCAGACTTGGTGGTGCGGTCGCGGATGAATCCAGACTTGGTGGCGCGGTCGCTGATGAATCCAGACGTGGCAGTGCGGTCGCTGATGAGTCCAGACTTGGTGGCGCGGTTGCTGATGAATTAAGACATGGCAGTGCGGTCGCTGATGAGTCCAGACTCGGTGGTGCGGTCGCTGATAAATCCAGATTTGGTGGTGCGGTCGCGGATGAAGCCAGTCTGGGTCACAATGTACCTACTTCTGGGATTTGTCAGTTCAGCCTCGCGTCTATGTTTGCAGACGCTAATAGTGATGGGCAACATATTCGGGCGGGGTTGACTGATGACTCCGGAGGTTCCCCAGAGTTGCTGCCCTATCCACCCACTGGGACGGCGGGTGGCCCTAATGTCTCCAGAGGGTTGGTGCCCTATCTACCCAGTGGGACGGCGGGTGGCCCTAATGTCTCTCGAGGGTTGGTGCCCTATCTACCCAGTGGGACGGCGGGTGGCCCAAGTGGTTTGCACGGCTGGGTGCCCCATACCTCCAGTGGGACGGCGGGTGGCCCAAGTGATTCGCACGGCTGGGTGCCCCATACCTCCAGCGGGACGGCCGGTGGCCCAAGTGGTTCGCACGGCTGGGTACCCCATACCTCCAGTGGGACGGCGGGTGGCCCAAGTGATTCGCACGGCTGGGTGCCCCATACCTCCAGTGGGACGGCGGGTGGCCCAAGTGGTTCGCACGGCTGGGTACCCCATACCTCCAGTGGGACGGCGGGTGGCCCAAATGCTTCCCAGGGGTTGGTATCCCATACGGCTAGTGATATGGCGGGTGGTTCAAACGCCAATCAAGAGTTGGTGCCCTATACATCCCTTGGGACGGCGGGTGGCCCAAGTGTATCCAGAGGGTTTGTGCCCGGCATGGCCAGTGGGATGGTGGGTTGGAAGTTTCCCAAGGGTCGGTGCCCCCGGTGGTTATGGACGGCCCAAAAGGTTCCCGTTGGTTGATGCCCCATATGACAAATGTCCCAGTTGGTCAGACCGCAGGCGCTGATTGCGCTTATTTCCACAGGTCTGGTACCCAGGTTGGTCCAATTATGCCCACCGGTCATTGTTCTGCCCAGTTGCCACCTACTGCAACAAGGGGTGGATTAGCAGTTACGACTGGTGGGAATTTCGGACTAACAGCAACAAATTCTGGAGATAGTGACAAGTTTGGTCACGTTTTCACTGATACAACAGACAACCATGAGTATGTTCAAAAAGTCCATAATTATCAGTGCGAGCCAAATAGCACATCTGATATGGGTCAGGCTGGATTGCCCAAGTATGAGCAAACTTTTGAACCTACTCATGGTCTAGGCATAGCAAACAAATTTGAACGATCCGTCGCAGCACTACCTGATTATGCAGGTGGAAGCGACTTGGACCAGTGGTTGTTCAAACTTGAATTGACCGCAAATCACTATAGTTGGCCTGAACCAACTATAAAGTACGCTATTTCTTCTCACCTGATAAAAGACGCACAAAGTTGGTTTTTGTCACAGCCAGATAGAAACAACTGGAATTCTAAAGTACTGTTGCAAAAACTTCGAGACAGATTTGTCCCGGAATTTTTGATAGAGGGTTTTCGAGAAAGACTGCGACGTGCCAAGCCAAAAGATGGTCAAGACCTGGCCATGTTTCTCGACTACCTGCGCACTTTGGCTGACAAAGGATATCCTGTAGCCAAACAAGAAATAAAAGAGGAGCACGTAAGAGCCAGATTCTTATCTGTTCTGGCAGAACAATATCGGGACATATACACAGAGTTGAGACGTGGATGGTCAATGTTTGGCAAGTCAGAATTTACTGAAATCCCACTGAATGATTTGTCTAAGTTTGTTCGAAATTACGCCTCAGATCACATACCAAAGACATTCAAACCGAGAACGCACAAAACTGTCGCCCAGTCGGAACTGCCAGCCGAGACTAAACAATTTCAAGGCGACTACAAACCGAAATGTTACAACTGTGGTGGCGAAGGTCATTTTTCAAGACAGTGCAAAACCAAGTTGATCCCATCTGAGAAACCAAAAGCTACCAAAAAGCTAAGAAACTTTCAACAGGAAACTAAAGTGAAACTGATCCGAGATGAAAGCTCTGACGAAAACGAGGATGACGAACAAAGCGACGAAGAGGACTTGGTGGTACAACAGTTCAAAGCGCTACTGAGAACTTTTGCACTAGACATAAAACAGATGGAGATAAACAATAATTACGGTCCAGCGTCCAGTATTCCACTTGTCAGCAAAAGTCACATAAGTTTACGCATTTGGCTGGAAGGCTACGAGTGTGTCACGGTATTGGACAGTGGTGCCCAAGCAAGTGTGATTAGCCTTCCGCTGTTCAAGGAATTATCAGCCAGAGATTCAAGCCTCTTGAAGAAACTAAAAAGATCAAACTGTAGGATTATTGCTTTCGGGAACAGTGTCGTAGAGGCTCCAGTTAAAGTACCCCTGAAAGTGAGTACACCGTGCGGCAACGCAACAATGTGGTTTTTGGTCGCCACACAAGAAAAAACGGATCCACTCTTGTTGGGGATGAATTTCTTGGAGTATTGGAATGAAAAACAAAGAAAAGACAGCACCGGCAAAGTAGTTAATCTTTGGGGCCAACTCCAAGCTACGTTGTGCAGTAATAGTTCCTCTTTCAACCTGGCAGCGGAGAAGTCTGAGGAGTCTTGGAATAATAACTCCGTCAGCTATAAAGAAGAAACCGAGCTGGCTAGAAACACAAGTAATCCTGCAATTGAATTAAAAGTCGCCAAAAAGATCAACGCTATAAAACTTGTGCAGACACGCCGTATTTTGCCTTGTTTCGTGCAAAGAGTGAAGGTCAAAGCAGAAGAATCTAGCCTTCAAGGTGTTTATATGGTGGACCCTGTCAGTCAAAACAAAAACGATAGCTGCTGTACAGTCATTCCTGGAATTGTATCAGTTGACAGCGATAACACATTTTCGTGTTATGTTGCAAACCAAACCGACAGAAGAATAAATGTAAACGCTGGCTGTGTGGTTGGCTGCCTGACGCCAATAAGAATAAAATATTCAGATTGTTCTGATTCATTGGATTCAAAACCTGAAATCAAAGTAATATCAGCCCAGACTAGTTCCTGCCTGCACGATCACGCTGGTGCCCGATTTGTGGAAGAAAATACGGCTAACCGGCGAAAACTACTCAAAGACATGCTTAAAGTGACAAGCAGCGTTCTGTCGGAATCAGAATCACAACAATTGAAACAGCTGCTTTTGAAACATCCGTTTGTGTTTGCGATACACGACAAAGAGCTTGGAAACACCGATTTAATCACCTTTGACAGCAGTTATGTTAATACTGAGAGTGATAAACCAGTTTATCAAAACGCGAGACGGAAACCCTATTTCCAACGAGAAATCGAACGCAAAGAAGTCAACAACATGCTAGAAATGGACGTCATTGAACCAGCCTCTTCTCCCTGGAACAGTCCTACTGTTCTAGTGAAGAAAAAAGATGGTACCTGGCGGTTTTGCATCGACTACAGACTGCTGAATGCTCACACTGCCGATGCAAAAGTACCTTTGCCTAGAATTGACGATTTACTTGACAAGATGGCTGGGAAAAAGTTCAAATCTGCGCTGGATATGAAATCAGCTTATTGGCAAGTACCTGTAGATATTTCTACGCGCCAGAAACTGGCTTTTGCGACGCCGGACGGCCAGTTCCAACCAAAACGCATGCCCTTTGGTGCGAAGGGCGCACCGGCGTGTTTCGTGGAACTAGGGCGCAGATTAGTGTGGAAAAAAAACCAGAGGAAGCTAGTATTTATCTGGACGATGTTTTACTGCTCAACGACAATTTTACAGACCATTTGAAAAATATTGACGATTTTCTGACAAAATGTGAACAGCACGGTCTACTGCTGAAGCCATCTAAATGTAGTTTCTGCAAAGAAGAGATCGAATATCTTGGTCACCTCGTCACTCCAACCACAATAAAGCCTAATCCAAAAAGAATTGAGGTGTTGATGAAATACCCTGAACCAGAAAATGTGAAAGAATTACGCAGATTTATTGGAATGGCTTCGTTTTTTAGAAAATTTGTGAGAAACTTCGCAAAAACAGCAGCACCGTTACACGCTCTATTAAGCAAAGGTGTTGCGTTTCAGTGCACAGAAGAGTGCCGAGCTGCTTTCGAATGTTTAAAGAAAGACCTCAGTAGCGAACCTGTGCTTGTACCCCCTGATTTTGACAAACCCTTTGAACTGTGGACGGATGCGTCATATTCTGGTATTGGAGCTGCCTTGTGTCAAGTCCAAACCGGGGAGAGAAAACTAATTGCCTGTGCATCACGTTCATTGTCTATAAACGAAAAAAATTATGCACCTACACAGCTCGAAGCCTGAGCCCTGGTCTGGTCTGCACAGCATTTTCGTCCATATTTGTGGGGTCCAGTCAAGCATACAATCTATACAGACCACAGCGCCCTGACCGTTCTCCAAATTTCAATTGACGGGTCTTGTACCAAGAAAATGTCTCCGACACTGACCAGATGGGCACTCGCCATTCAGGACATTCAACCCGTTGAAATTAAATATAAACCTGGACCTATGAATCCTGTTGCCGACGCACTAAGTAGAATTCCAGAAACCTCTTTGATAAGGTCCGATAACTGCGACTTCGACCCGATAGAAACGGTTGAACTGTTAAAGCTGTCTAGTAACGAAACGCCTGGCGAACCAAAGATTGCAAACAAATTAAGGCAAGAACAAATGCAAGACGACTATTTCAACGCTGTTTATAATTTTTTGGAAAACAAGGAGCTCCCAGCTGACAGAAAAGTAGCTCGAGCGATTGAAGTTGGGTCTGAATTTTTTGCCATTGGCGGAAACGATGGCGTACTCTACCGCTTACAGAGTCACCCAAGAGGCAAATATCGAGTGTGTGTACCTACGCACAAAGTACAACTTTTGCTCAAAGAAGTCCACGATGGCAAATTCGGCGCACATTTTGGTCCAAAGAAAACTTTGGAAACTATCGCAAATTCGTTTTGGTGGCCCACAATGGCGAGCGATGTGACTAAGTTTTGCCGCTCATGCCTGCAATGCTGCGCCACAAAGCAGCCCCATAATTACTACAAACAACCGCTGCAGCCGTTTCCGTGTCCGTCACGACCGTGGGAAGTGGTAGGCTTGGATGTGTTCAAGCTTCCAAAGACAAGCCGAGGCAACCACATGGTTGCCACATTTGTAGATTATTTTACGGACTTTCCTGTTGTGGTTATAATTAAAAATGAAACAGCGGAAGAACTTTCTGAAGTCTTGGCATGCAAAATAATTTGTGAATACGGAGCCGTAGAAAAATTTGTCACAGATAGGGGTCCATGTTTTGACAGCCAACTCTTTCAAGACGTCTGCTCTACCTTTGGGATTGAAAAAGTCTACTCTGCAGCCTATCACCCTCAAAGTAACGGACGAGTTGAAAGAATGAACAAAAAAATAAAAGAAGCTCTGATAAGCGCAGGACTGAACTGGGATAACGAGTTGCCGTTTAAAGTCATGGCGCTGAGGTCTAGTGTTTCAACGAGCACAGGAGAAAGCCCGTATTATTTGGTATACGGACGCGACGCGAGACTACCTTACAAAGCGGTTGAAAACAAAGAACCATCAGTTTACTGCGAACTCGAAACTTACAGAGAGGAAGTGCATGGTTGCTTGTATCAGTCCTGGAAAGTACATAAAGAACTGGTGAAGAGGGAACAGGCTAGACAAAAGAAATATTTCGACAAGCATCGGGCAAGTCCTGCGTGCCTCAAAGTTGGAGACCGTGTCATGTTAGAACGCGGAGCGGACGATCCAAGATTAGGAAAACTGGGGTGGAAATATAGCGGGCCTTACCGAATAGTGGGACTTGAGCCACAAGAAGACCCAAAGAATGCGCTGATCTGTCTTGCTGCTGAACCAGACGGTGATGTTTACAGTGTTACAATCGACAGGCTAAAAAAGGTGTACAAAGAACTTCCAGATGTCCCATATGTCGCCCCGACTAGAAAAGGCCGCCTGACAACGACAACAAATCGCCAAAAAGCTGCAAAGAAAGCCCCATCAGCCCGATTACAACTAGAATCCAGACACTACGACACAAGAAAACAAAAATAAATAATTTCAATTAATTTCCTTAAAAATGGGGGATGTAGTGTTGAACACTAGAATAACACTAGTTGCATGTGTGATTGTATCCGATACAAGCTTGATTACTGTTCAATACAGAGTCTGGCCAGATTTGGCTTGTGTACAGTAGCGTTTTCCATAACAGTAATATTTTTTCTCGAGTACAGTTAGGTCCAAGGATTGTACGATATATGTAATATGTTTGTTTTCGACTTACTAAGCGGGTGTGGGATCAATTCAGGCAAAAAATCAATAAGCATGAGTAAAAGGCGACGGACCTTTAGTGTGAAAGAATATAGACATTATATGGGGCTAATCATTGAAATTTTTTTATCTAACTCACACTCCTTCAGTTAAATCCTACAGAAAACTTGTTTGTTACTCGCTACTTATGTAACTTGTCAACTGTGAAATATTATATATCGTTGAAGAGGTCTATTGGAAGAGGTAGCTTTGTTCCTTTACCTATTAAGTTTTTGATTGTATCGGTGCCACAACTTTTCTTGCAATTTCTTGTGTAAATATTAGCTACGTTTACTAGTACCTAAGGAAGTTTATGTTTTACTTCCTTTAAGGAACGTTTGATCGAAGTTATAGTCTATGAAAATGTATTCTCACAGACAGGGCAAGAATGAACCAGTAGCGTAACAATGAGAAAACCCGTGTCATTTTTTTCAAATTTGATATTTTAACCGGAATCTTGTTGGCTTTGTAAACAATGACCGGTCGGCCAGCTGTTTCACGTGATAATGATGACTAGTATTGACCTAGTAGCTCACATCTGGTAGAGAGCTGATCTGCAGATTCAGAAATGGGTGGTTTACAGCACCCGTGGGTGGGGCCATGTCGACGCCAATCCTTTCTTGTATAAAAAAACCTATTTTATCTTGATATTAGCTTTGTAAGCAGGCTTGGGTTTTTGGCAAAAAACTGGGTAGGAAATCCGCGCTACAAAACTGCGCTGCATCCACGGATACGTATTACTTACAAAGCGATACACCTGCCACTTTTTGCCACAAAATGAGCATTAATACCGCACTAGCAGTGCTGCATCAGCCAGAATTTGCATGTAGTAATTATACCTTTATTTTTTGATAATCTTTCACACGAAAATCAGACAGCACTTGCTCATTCAAAATTTAGACTGTTGGTGTTGCCGTGTTATGCTGAATTTTTGTTTATTTGGTCTTTTTTTGATTTTTTGCACTGTTTACTTGAAAGACTATTTACAGAAAAATTCTCTATATGTCTTATTGTGACATATATGCGACAGTCTCAAACATTTAATATGCAATACGTCGGCAGATCGCGAACAATTCCAAGCAACTCAAGTAGGTATGAAGTCTTTGCATTGACCAAACAAAATTTTTCCATGGCCGATTTCAAGGCTTAAGATTGAAAGGGTTAATCTGTATTACTAGTATTTTTCTACCTTTCTCTTGTGTTTATGCATCCATGCCACGCGCCGTGTTTATCTTTTCTAGTGAATTCTCTTAACTATTTTGTTATGCACCTTGTTAGCCTAGCTTGTAGTTAAAGTCAGTTAAGTTTCTGATCACTACACTGGGCTAACTTGTGTAGGCCATAAACCAAGCGTAAAATTTTGCCACTTTTAGCCATAATCGTAATTTGGTTGACAATTGACAGCCGTACCCGACAAAAAGGAATCATTTTGCGCACTGCTGAGTACTCGGCTTAGTTATTTCACGTGATGCAGCACACATTTGTCATATTATACTGTAATCCGGGTTAATAGGTGCTGCTAAGTACATGTTGTCACTAAAAATTAGCGACGTCACCACAAGTTAAGCTGGTATTACAGAGATTTCAAAAAATCTGCAAAACGCGTGTAATTAATTTTAATGATTGCGTCTCTAAATGGCTGATTAAGCTCTTGTAGCTCAAACCTAAGCTTTATAGATGCTTTTAGGCAATTGACGTGTTGAGTACGTTGGCGGAGATTTCGTGACTGTTTTCCAAAATTTAATGGTGCTCATGAAAAGATGTCAAGCGCAGGGCTAAGATTTAAAGTGTGAGATAAATTGCGAGTCCCAATCACCAGTTCATTATTAGTTTGGCGCTCAGACGAGAAGCCCGCGTGGCAATCTTTGCACTTGGCACAGTCGCAGAATGATTTTTTTGGTCGCCATTACAGCTCTGATGTGCTGTTCTATAATTCAGAGCATCCCGTTTAGTCCTAACAAATCGGTGCTCTACGATTCGGCAAATAGATGCTGGGCTGCTTGTCGTACCGGTCGCTATTCCGGACCCTGTTGCGGCGTCGTCAACTCTTCCAAGTTTTCGTCGTATCCGTTCCCACGGAAAGCCTTTGATCCGTACGAAAATGAGCGCCCGGAGTTTTATCGGAATGAAGTGGGAATTCACAAACGCACCTTCAACACCTTTCCTTTTCCAAGATATCCGCGCAATGACGAAGAAAGTGTTTTTAAAGGACAGTTTTGGCGCTTTGGATGATGATACTTGAGAAACTTACTTTACAAGTTTAAAGTCGAAGTGTTGTTGTGGAAGTTTGACTTGAGCGAGTTTATAATTAATTTAACTTATTTATTAAATTATTGAAATGCTGAACAGGGCTTCTTAAGTTCTTTGAACTTTGTAAATATAAGTCAGTTATGACTTATGGTTTTGCTATAAATAATTTTTGAGCTTGAATTTTTTTATCATTTGTATCATTTTTTATATTGAACCCAATTTTCGAACCGCGTTACACAGTAAATAGTTGAATTTGAAAAAAACTTAAAATTTGAAAGTTCGAAAAATTTAAAAAAATTCACAATTTTGAAGCAATATTTTAATCACTTGCTTAAATTTCATATTGTCCCGTCAGCAATACAGAAAACGTAGTTATTCTGAATTTTCGAAAGCGTTTTACTAGCGATAAAGTTAAAGGAAAGTCAAGAAAAGTGTGAAACAGCTACACCACTGAGTAAGTAATGTTTGAAGCGCTACCTTTACTTATTTTTTTTGTTTTAATAGTACTTAATGTGATAAGTTTTTGGTAATTAAAGCAATAGATTTTGGTAAAGCATGAGTCAAATTTATCAGTAAGATTTTTCAAGTTCACAGTATTAGTACGCTGTGCTACTGAATATACCAGTAATGTTCTATTTTCCTCTGTCTACAACAGTTTATTACGCCATACTGTGCGGCATACTGTAGCGGCAAGGCATACTGTACTGTGGGCAAAAACAAAAGTTAATAACAACAAAACGACAAAAAATATATATTATTGCAATTATTTTCGTTATGGTTTTGACATCGATAAGGTAACAGACAACTGATCAGCCTCATTGTTTTCAATGTATTGGCGCCTTGACGATTCTGTGGCCCATCGGCCGTGGTTCTTCACAAGTTATGGGTTTGCTTCGTTCTGAGTGGCAGTCGTGGCCTGAGCGCCAACTGTGCGACGCATACTGGTATGGCTGGGCTACGCTGACGCTGGACAAACAGCAACTGAAGATCTTCATAATGCTGGAGTAGGAAACAGAGTATGAGCCCGGGACTGGGCGACTTAAACTAGGGCCTGCACTCTGTGACCTGCAAAATATTATACTCTGTTAAAAATGTAAAACTGCCTAAATGCCCGATGTAGGTTTTTTAGCAATATGTTTGGGCATGTTATTTCACTTATTTTGGCTAAAATTACAGTTTACTTTCGCTTATATTTATCATTTTTACTCCAAAGAACATTTACAAATTTTTAAATCATGTTCAAATTAAACGCTTTTATGACGTATTTTTGATGCTTCAAAAAATCTTAAAATAATAATTGTTCTTAACTCTACAAGACATGAGCTGTTTGCACATTGTTGCACAGTCAAATCAACAGTTCCCGCTTTAGGAGTTTCTTCTGGATTATAGGCCAAAGCAAAAATCTTTGCTTCCGCATCAAGTATATACAACACAACCGAGTCCGCCTTAAAAGGCCGAACAGTTAAAATATGCACCCAACTATGGATGTTTTCAGTTATCGAAATCTTAATCAGTTCAGTTAATCAGTTAACTGATTAGGTTAAAATTAGATCAGTTCAGTTATAGTTAACTTACTGTAACTGATAACTTTAATTGAAAATATTTTCAGTTATTTCTTTAAAAATGCTGGTTTCTTTTTCCGCTAATCCCGATATTTGCTAAAGTTTTCACGTAAGTAGTTTCTACTAAATTAGAACTTAATTAACTTTTAATTATTAACTATTTAATTACTAATATTTGAATCTACTCAAAACAAAAAACCTCTTGTCAACACGGGATCAAACATTTATTTCAAAACGAAAACTTTAAACTTCTGTAACAACTGCCAAGTTGCAACTGTAAATGACATAAACTCTTGGAAGAATGGGTGCAAAGCAATGCTCAAAATAGAATAAAACATAAAACAATGAATCAAATAAAATAACAGGCAGAACTTTAAGTGGTTCTAAACTGGAAATTCAAGTCTGATCATTCATTTAATTGGCGTTTTGTCCTTTCAATGCTTTTAGCGACAATTCTACAGAGACAAAAACTTGACGATCATTGCAAAAAGTAAACAAGCAGAACGCCACAAAGGATTTTATGCATGTTTCGACGCATAACTGAAATTGATTTTCAGTTATTGCATGTAACTGAAAAGAATATTAGTTAACTGATTTCAATCAGTTTTTTACAACCGAAGCAGTTCAGTTACAGTTAAGGTGGTAGTTACGTTTTCGCAGCTTTTTTCAATGTTCTATTTTGTAGCAATTACTAAATCAATTTACAAGCGGTCTTTTGCATATTATGAATCAACTTTTTTTTTACAAAATTACAATTTTTCAAGAATATGTGTTACTCCTACTGTGCACGCCAACTATTTTGGTGAAGCTCATCAGCTCAATTTTATGTATATTTCCCCGTATTTCGTTATTTCTTCACTGTGGTAAAAAAATTCTGCATACAATTATGCAATTTATACCAAAGGCACGTTGATATGTTACAAAACTGCTGGTATGCTTAACTAAACGTAATAATTTAGCAGATTTTTACAGTGAGCAAAAGTTTGCCTCAAATTTTTCTAAAAAGTCAAGAAACGGCAGTTTTTATGACTTTGGTAGGCTGTAACTAAAAAAATAATCAACCTTTTCACTCAATTCGAAAAAGGTATAGGGCAAATTTATTTGGCTACTGTCAAATAAGCTGTCTTCGCATTCTTATGAACGGAACAGGATATTGGTTACTTCAACTGAAATCACTCATTATGCTCAGAAATGACAGATTTTTTAAAAAATTTTAATTCAGTTAACTAGGGCCTCATTGGGGTCAGCTCATAATACATTAAGCACAGTTTTCCCGTACCCGTTGAAAAAATCGCAGACAAAAGTTTTAAAAATGACGTTTCAGGAGACTGAAGAAAAATTTGCAATTTTTGAAGGGGTTTGTTAACACTGCCAATGCTCCTGGCTGCTATGACATATACTAACCAAATTTTGCAAGTATAATAGATGCATAAGCGACTATGTACATGTAAATTATTGTGCAAAGTGTTTATCGGTATTTTGTGATATTGGCATGAGAAGTCAGAATTGAGGTAAAATAACTTCAAAGTTACGGATCGCCTAGAACAACTAACAGAAATATGTCATATTTTAGCTGAAAATATTCTTAAAATAAATTGGGTTAGACCTTTTTTGATTGGCTTTTCTGAGTAGTGTAAGAGCCACAGAAATTGGCATACAATTTTGTAAGTCCTCAAAAAATACACAAAAAATCCAGTTTTTTAGCTGTAAATTAACCGTAAAAGTTTGAATCAATGTCAAAATTAGCTGAAATATTGCTATTTACATTCGCAATGTTCGTGCCAAGTTTGGTTATGTTCGATTAAGTAACTTTTGAATTATTGCAAAAACTTCGAAAACGTAACTACCACCTTAAGTTAACTGCTTTTAGGAATTGTGCAGTTAAGTTATCAGTTTTTAACTGCTTTTCAAAATCAGAGCAGTTCAGTTATCAGTTATTATCAGTTAACTGTAACTGCTTAACTTTAACTGAAAATGAATCAGTTAGCAGCTAACTGAAAACATCCCTACACCCAACAAATACTGTAAAATGCTTGCTGTATCATTTGAACCGAAGTGGCTGTGCTATGTAGGTGGGCAAGGAACCATATTACTGTCTCTGCAGCTTTAGGATTGGGTGTAAACTATGTTTCACACACCATGCAGCAAAGTCTAAGAATCAATAGGAGTATTTACTGACCGTTGCTGATGCGCAGCTCTGCGGACTATACTTGGAATCTGACCATTTAAAGGAAGGAGCTGGAGGGAAACGTTGCCAGATATAGGAGGATATCTGGAACGAAATTTTTTTAATTTAATAATCAGCAGATGTTTAGTATACCTATATAGTAACAAGAGCACATAATAAAAAACGTATGACACTCTTCCTATTATTTTTGCAAAATAGCCCGTTTATGTACTGTTTCGAGGGGGGTACCCCCCTTATAAGAAAAACTGAATCCAAAAATTGTTGATCCGCGAGCTCAAAACTGAGCGATTTCAAGCTAATATTACCAAAAAATTGCAACCAGGCAAAAAATATTGCAATATTTGCGATTCAACATTTCCTCCTTAACCCTTTAATGCCCAGAGCATCTCGCGCCAGGCAGCCTGATTCTGACACCTTCTAGTTTTTTGATCATTGCTCGAGTTACGTGCATCGTAGAGAGATCGCGATCGCGAAACCACCATTCGATAGAAAAATGAATGGTGCACAAAACATAGTCAGTCGATTAATTGTCTAGGACGCACCGTTTTTGCGTTATAAGCGCTCAAAGTTGAGAATTTGTGAAAAAATTGCGCCATCGCTCAGGCATAATATGTACCTCCCCCTAGAGTATTAACACAAAAGTCGTGCGCTTGCCATAATTGAAGGCTAGCAATAGAGTACAATATTTGTTGTATCTGATGCATACAAAGTTGACTGCTGGCGGCGCAACCCAATATCTTGATGAGGTCACGAAGAAAATACTACTTTTGCGATGAAAAAAAGTTAAATTTGCACATTGCTTATGGAAGCATAGGTTTTGTTGTGTGGCAGAAGATTCAAAATTTGGCCACTAAATATAAAGATCTAAGCTTTTTGAAAAAACAATTTGCAGTTCAGCTGAATAGAATGAACAAATCAAGTTTTATGGCCCCCGATTGGGTATTCATCACGTGATGTGCCAAATGGCAGCTCTGGGAATTAAAGGGTTAATTGAAGCAAGAGTACATAATAGCTTCTGACTCTATATAGAAGAAGAGTGAGACACTCTCCAGCCTGCCTGTGTTCTAGCACAGGCAGATGCGCTGGTCGTTTTCAGGCTACATGTTGACATTCTATGCAACATGTGACTGGCCAATCAGCGCGTAGATTCCCTGCGTAACACACTTTAGTATATAATCGCTGATGCGTTGATAAGCATTAAGATAGGGATAAAAGCTTAATAACTCATTATTTATTCATAGTCTGCTTGCAAAACCATTAAAAAAGGTTTGTAAATACCTCTAGGGATATTTTGGCAAACTTTCAGCGAAATTGATTGAGAAACTTTTGAGATATAAACTTTTCTGACTTTCTGCAAAGTTTCTCAATCAATTTCGCTGAAAGTTTGTCAAAATATCCTCAAAGGTATTTGCAAACATTTTTCAATGTTTTTACAGGCAGACTATGAATAAATAATGAGTTATGAACCTGTATCTCTATCCCGTTTTATGATTGGAGCACGTGCACAGGCGTCTGCCAATCAGAGAATAGAAGCTCGCTTCTGATTGGCTAGTCACATGTTGCATAGAATGTCAACATGTAGACTGAAAACGACCAGCGCATCTGCCTGTGCTAGAACACAGGCAGGCTGGAGAGTGTCTCACTCTTCTTCTATATAGAGTGAGACGCTATTATGTACTCTTGATTGAAGACACCGTGCTCAGCAGAGGGGAGTATCCCCTCAGCTCGATGCCCCGTACTCAATTGATTTCAAGACTCTGACAAGGACTTTCACTATGTGCTGAACTGAGGGAGGGTAGCGCAAGGTTTTTCTTAGTGTTTTGAAATGAGGAGGGGGTTTCCCCCTTCAATTGAGTATGGGGTGTTCAGTTGAGGGGAGACCCCCCCTCAAAACCGTACATAGACATGCTATTTTGCGGTCCGCATTGGACGCAAGCCCAAAGGCATAATAGGAAGAGTGTCATACTTTTCCTATTCTGTACTCTTGCTACTACATACTTATACTACAAATCTACTGATTATTAAATTTACAATTTCGTTCCAGATATCCTCCTAATTCTGGCAACGCCAGTCAACGTTTCCCTTCCTATTATGTACTCTTGGTAGTAGTAAGCATAGATGCACATAGGGGGGGGGTAGGGGGGGTATCCACCCCCCCCTCAGGGGGGTCGGCACCCCCCCCCTCAGACCTCGGGCACCCCCCCCCTCAGGGGTCACCCCCCCTCAGACGGCGGGCACACCCCCCCTCAAGGGGTCACCCCCCCCTGAGCTCTTGTGTTCTGCCTAACTGCGGTAGTGCGGTAGCCTAGGCTACATGTACTTCACTATCTTCTGGCCATACGTGCGCTATCTGCTGAGCTGTAAATGCTTGCCTGGAAGAATGGGAATCAATTTTACCAAAAATTGTTGAATCTGACGACTTTGAATGTCAGATTAAACTAGATGTAGTTGAGTTTTGGCCACTTTATCTACAAAGAAATATGGGATGGGGTGATTGCATTAAGACACTGGTCCGCACAACACTGGTTCTTCCTATGGGTTCTGCGGATGCGGAAAGGGGTTTTTCAGTAATGAAGCACATAAAGTACGATCGTCGAAATCGCCTGGGAAGCAAAACTATGGATGCGTTACTCCGAATACGTATTAATGGAAATCCTGATATTGAAAAGTTTAATGCCCTTCGTATGGCAGTAAAATGGCGCAAAAAAATGGACTTCTTTCTGATGCGAAACAACAAATTTACAATCCCAGGGCGGGAATGAGTGACGCTGAAAAGAATTTTGATCGGGACTATGAATCGATGTTCGATTTAGAAAACAGAGGAAAAAAATATAGCCAGAAAAGCAATTTATTTTGAATGTTTTGTATAAGACGATATACCTAGAAGATATGTACCGCGTGACGTACATGTTGTCTTCAGTGTGTAACTTTGCTCGTATATATGCTTTTCTCGCTACAGTAAACTGCAGGCAAATCGTCAATTGCCGAGTAATGTGGTAGTGTATGTATATATTGTCAATATACGGACAGCAAAGCGCAAACAGAAACTTATTTCACAGCAATCAGCTTTCAACATACTAAACTGAATCTACAATGAAGCCAATATGTCTGGCACCTAGGCATGGGCACCCCCCTTAAAATTTTTGACGGGGCACCCCCCCCCTTAAATTTTGCTCCCGTGCATCTCTGGTAGTAAGTCGACAGCATACACTACTTAAAATTACGGTATTTACAAACAGAACTGATCTGTTAGGTTTAATATACATAAACATGCACAACCAATACTTTTCTTGATTTTTTCAAATCTGAACTTTTTGAAACCTTTTTGTCAACCCAAACTTTTTTCCAATCTAAACTTTGATTTCAAAATTTTATTCGGCCAGTTGCGAAAAAATTACGCCGTAGACTGAATTCCTTTACCGAATCGAAGGAGTTAATTTTAGTGCCGAGTTAACGGCTTAAACATTATGCTTAACATTGCCGTTCAAAACAATGCCGTTTGTGTCAATGCCAATCCGTAACAATGCTGTTTCTCCAGATTAGCCGCAAGTGAAACCTGTCGGGTAGTTCACAGTATCAGTTACAACTTCCCCGCACATTGACGCTTTAACGTTAACACTGCCTTAGGATTCTAGAATCAAAATTAAAGACCTGTCGAGCTGTGGCCAACGGGGGAAAATAATTAAAAGCCAAATCACTCTTTAGTCCAGAGTCCAGACTAAACCAACAGACACCAAAACATCCTTTTCAAAAAAATGTTGCGGACAATCGAATACTTTAAGTGAACAAAATAAGAAATAACAATGCAAAAATGGAACATCGAGCATTAGAAATTACATGTTGCATAAAATAAGGCACAACAAAAGTCAAACTTGAATTTTTACTTATTATAAACTTGACGCTATCGGGCACAATCTGGGCGCTGAAGGGTTAACCAGGGTTGAATGAATAACAAATTCGGTATTAGTTTCAGTCTAAAGTCTGACAAAAAACAGTTGCGCCACTTGAGAAAACGAAATTAGTTCAATCTTGTACTGAAATAGGCATCAAATTGCTCATTTTTGAGCACGTGGACCAAAGAATTACAGAAGTACTCTGTTTTTTCTTTAACTGAAATTACTTTGTAATCTATCTAAATCTAATGCACGTGTTTTGCTATACCTAATTAGATCCAAAAGCATCTCATTGCAAGTGTTTAAGCGCGGATACGTGTTTAGTTGAAGGATTTCTACCCATTCAACATGAAACAATTATTTAATGGTTATGTCTCAAACACATTGTTAGCACTAGTATCTGTATCTGACATTTAGATAAATCAAGAGTACATAATGGGATTATACATAATTACATTATGTACATTATAATTATGTACTCTTGGATAAATATATAATTGAGCAATTTTGTTGTTATAGACATATTTTCTAGAAACATTCATAAACATTCAAAACACAAGCACACGAACAAATTGATAGACAAATAGAAAAAGCAAAGCTTATTTAATGACTTTGATGAAACAATTAAGTCTTATGTTATTGAAAATTTTGTTTTGAATAATATGTAGGTCTTTACAATTTTTGTAATATGTTTTTTATGCTTTCAGAATTAAATGCTTTCATGCTACGTATAGCACTCACTTTTTAACAATTTCTATTCTAATTAAATCGTTTGCGTATGTACCTACTTCATACCTTGTTTAAACAAAAACCCATCGTTTATGCATAGTTTTAGTTTTTTTAATCAAGCCCAGCTTTAATGTGCAATTCCTTGGATGCAGTTTGTAAACAAATAGCAATAGCTAGCGCGTGCTACGTTGCAGTAAATTGCTTTTTGCTGACATGTGGTACAAAGTCAGTGGTTTAATTTCAAAAATTCGGTTGGGTTTATTCTGTTATGAAGTTATACGGGATTGTAGAATTGTTGTTGGTTCTGCCGTTAGTAGCTTGTCGCAAGCGATATGACGGGTAAGCTCCTTATACCATTTAGCCGGATTAAACGGACTGGACTTATCGTAGTAAGCAGTTTAGGAAATCAGATCGAACTGAACGGGTTAAAATAAGTCAGCTGCCACTACTTACTAAAATACCACGGGACTAAAAATGTTTTTGTCCACTATTTGTTTTGCATTACCGGACGCAATTGAGTCAGCGCACAAAAATCAGTAGTAAAAACCACGTGGGCAAATTTGCTAATTTTTTACGTATATATAGAAAGTCAAGTCAAAAAAACCAAGTTCAAGTTGTGTATGTTGCGTACAAAAAATTAGACGGAACAATTCTGTCAATGCTACCAAGAGTACGTAATAGGAAGAGTATGACACTCCTGCTATTATGCCTTGGGGCTTGCCTCCAATGCGGAGCCTCCATGGCTTGCCTCCAAAATAGCCCTTTTTTGCACGGTTTCGAGTTTTGTGTCATATTCTTCCTGTTTAGGGATGTTTTCAGTTACCAAAATCTTAATCAGTTCAGTTAATCAGTTAACTGATTAGCTGAAGAGTAGATCAGTTCAGTTATCAGTTAATTTTGCAAAATATTAATCAGTTCAGTTACAGTTAAGTGAACTTAACTGTAACTGATAACTTTAACTGAAAATATTTTCAGTTATTTCTCTAAAATTGATGGTTTGCTTTTTGCTATCCTGATATTTATGATTGGCTAACATTCTACTTAATTAACACTAAATTAATTGCTAATTAACAGTGTGCAAAAAGTACGCCCGTAAATTATTCCTTCTAGAGAAGTAACAATTGTTTTGAAACCAACTCTGGGCAGTGTAAAAGTAGCTGCTGCATGCTGCTAGTGCGCATATAATTAACACGTAAAATCAGTATAAGAGCTGACTGTTTTTCTGAAGAAAGGCTTTTTTACAGTTTTAGATGAAATTATAGTAACAATGGTATTTTAGAGGTCGTGAGATATAATTTTAACATAAGATTACATGTAAAAATAAATTCACTTAGCATCTTTTACCCAGCTCTCTGCGCGTCATCTTAAAGTGTCATGCTTCATATCTACAATCAATCAACCACACAGAGTGAAGCAGCGTGGTCGAGTGCTCCACAGTGCAAGTTCAATAGTGGTACAGTTCAAGGGTTCGATTTCCCCCACTTATTGTTGTGTTTTTTTGAAACATGTATCCTACTTTTGTCTGCAAACACTGTTTTAAATAAAAAATTTTGCTGAAATTTAGTGCCGAAACTAAACTTAGCAACTGCAGCGGTTATTATTGCTTTCTATGTATGACAATGCACACTGAATGCGTAGCGAAGTAAATTTAATGATGAAACATATATATCTGTTGAATTTTTATTCAACAAAGGAACCATGACCCTTTTGGGCATGCTTGTTAAAATGTTCCCACAACTGAACTGAATAATTGATTTTCAGTTATGCGTAAAAACTGAAAATCAAAAGCAGTTTCGACGCATAACTGACAATGATTTTCAGTTATAGCATGTAACTGAAAATAAAATCAGTTAACTGATTTTAATCAGTTGTTTACAACCGAAGCAGTTCAGTTACAGTTAAGTTAACAGCTTCTGAGATTTGTGCAGTTAAGTTATCAGTTTTTAACTGCTTTTCAAATTCAGAGCAGTTAAGTTATCAGTTATTATCAGTTAACTGGAACTGCTTAACTTTAACTGAAAATGAATCAGTTAGCAGTTAACTGAAAACATCCCTATTCCTGTTACGTACTCTTGATGCTACTCATCAGTCACCATACTCTTCCTATTATGTACTCTTGATGCTACTCAATAACTGACCGAAAAGTGTTCTTGTACTTGTAACTATGTTCTGAAGAACAGGTATGAACCGGTAAAATCCACTTCTTCAATTAAATTTTTTAGCTATCGCGTGTACCGGTTTACGGCGCGCGGAAGCCAGGACCTGCGCCGCCTGAGATCATTGGCGGAATCGGGAGGGGCCAAGTTACTTTCCGAACGGGCTGCGGCAGAAAACACATCAGTCAGCCTAATGGTCCCCCCATGGAAACTCAACGACATTATCACTTTCTTCCACAACAGCGGGGTGGATTATCGAGAGATTTTCCGAAATTTCCAGGCGTTAGTCTAATACTCGTCCTTGTCCTTGTCCCTGTCGTTTTGTCCTCAAGCGATTTCAAGAAAACTGTGTGGCCAAATAAGCTAACATTTCGCACCAATAAAGTTGGGGTCACTTTGTATGCAAACAAATAGCCGAGACGCTTGTGTGTGAATTTTTCACAGCAGCTGACCAAAATTTGTCCTTGTTCCTGTCCCTGTGTCCTTAATGTCAAGTATGAACCGGGCTTCATGGTCAATGTATCAAATTGATTAAACGGAGTAGATTAAAATCTGGTTAGCCAATAACTCCAGAACATGAATATTAGTAGATCCTATATCCTCTGCGTGCAGAAAAATTTGTAAATCTGTTTCGAGTTTGAGATGAGTTAATAAGCAAACAAATTTTAACCAAATTTGTGTAATCGATTTTAGGAAGGCCCCCCAGAGTCATTTTATCAGAAAATTAAGATTTGTAATTTTCATTGGAATTGTTATTATTAATATGTTATATGGGTTTAATTTCTTTATCAATGACAGTAAAAAAGTTACTTATAAAGTTGTTAAGGAAACAAGAAATTACTTAGCCGAAAATTCTTGGAAATTCAGCAGCCACATGAGAATGACCCATATACGATTCGAACCACTCATCTCTGAATCCGCAAACCAGAGCACTACCATTTAAGCTACTGAGCCAGCTGTCATTTTAATTTTCTTAAGTACATACCTAACAGGCGTATCTTATTTCACAAATATTCAAAAAAAAACCATAAAACGGCTGTCAGCGCACTTTTTAGGCTTATCGACGCTGAAAGGCGAGGCAATCGTGACAGAAGCGGGAATCATCGTCGACAAAATTTTGAAGACTTCGATTTGACAAAATATCATTCTTTGCGATCGGCAAGTGACTATTTAGTGGTTTAAAATGAAAATAGTAAATGGTAAAATATACGACTGCTTTTGAAACTTTCTACACTTTGTAGAAGACTCAGAAGAGTAGTAGAGGTTTTGATTAAGTATTTAGTAAATCCTACCATAAAAAGTTCCAACAGGTGAGGTGGGATTAATCTGCACGTTTTGCACCCAAGACTTCTAAACCGTATGTTAAACGTAATGTCGACCAATATGCAGTATGCATATAAAAGCCGTACGGTCCGTTCAGCCATTAAAATCGCGAAAAGATCATTCGACCAATAGTTTACTCAGCATGTTAAATCATTTTTGTTGTTTGTCTACTGAGCGGATAAACGACAGTACGTATGAATCAAGCCAAGAGTTTCAGTTATATTTGTACATATGTTTCAGATTTACGATTTTTTGCATGATCTGTCTAAACAAAGAAACGATACGGTGCACTTGTTGAATTTGGGGACTACATCGGAAAAACGGATGTTGTTTGGAGTTAAGGTATGTCACCATAAAGCCCGGTTCATACTCGTCCTTGTCCTCGTCCCTATCGTTTTGTCCTTAAGCGATTCCAAGAAAACTACCGGGTCAATTGAGTTGATGTTTCCCTTGAGGCAAGGCTGGATGACATCCAGATCGTATGCAAAAAATCAACCCAAAGGCTTTGGTAAATTCGTCACTGCAGCTGATCAAAATTTGTCCTTACTGTAACAAGTACTCTTAGCCCCCCCTTCTTGGAGTAACCTACAGTAACCTAAAACCTAATTTTGCCGCTAATCGGCTCCCTTTTTGCTAATGTTTAGGCTAGGTGCTCTTGGGATATGTTTCCTGTCTTTTGTGTCTGATAGCCTACTCATTTTGTTATTCTTATTGGTTTGGCGACGGGCTAGCAATTTTGGTTAGTGTGTGTTGTGGGAGAAACCTAATCAGGTGCGGTTGGTTTAGTTGGTGCGAATTGTTAAAGTGCTGTGTTGGAGTTTTTGCTGGCTCGCTTGCTGTGTCTTGTTGCTGTTTCGTCGTAATTGTGCTCTTGGTATTGAGTTGGAAATTGTGTGCTCTTGCTGCGTTATTAAAACGGAATTGATTGCGGTCTTTTGGTGAGTCTTTTGTGGAAATAGTAGTTGGAGTGCGGTAGCTGAGTGTGGATATAGGGACAGGTTAGAATAAGACTGAAACAGCTAGGTGGCCTGTTACATGGCATCCCTGGCAAAAATTTAATTTGACATTCCGTTTTGAGTTGAATTATTTCATCAGTGCAGTATTACTCCGTATAATAGAAAGTTTTGTAATCAAAAATTATTAGTGCTTGTTTTAGACCAAAATTAGCGAAATTAAGATACTCTTGTTAGTGCTTACTCGTTTACGATATGCTGTGTAATATGTAATATTGAGCAAGGTTTCTCACATACGTAATATTGCAAATTATTGTGTGTATTTTTTGATCATATAATATATATATTGTTACGTACTCCACTTTGTAATAATTGTTCTGTTGCACACGTGCTACATTGACACAACACATACTAGTGTGCTCTTGATACACGTACATATTCAGTAACAGCTGTACTCTTGCTATAGCTGATATTTGTTGACTATTGTGCTCCACATAGAACTACCTACTGACATTGTTGATTGCTGTTTTCTTGGGATTTGTGCCTGTGCTAAAGTCGTACGTAGATATACTCTTCATATAACTGTGCTCTTGATGGTGCCAGTAGTGTGTACTCTTGTTGTATAAAATATGACGTTGTATGTTATGTGGTAAATGAAGTTTTCAAATTTATTTCACTATAAAGCCTAGTGGCAGTCACTAACTATCTAGAGTATTTACGTAACGAAGTAGGCACCAAAGGTCAGTTGTCTGGCCGTATATACCTGAATAGCATATAGTGAAACATTTACTCTGCGATAGAATTGTTGCTCCTAATATTAAACTACTCGCAGCTACGTTAAATAGTTGTCTATTCTCCATATAATGGCCTCAACTGGCAATCCAGATATAGGAGAAGACATAGAGGTTTCAGAACGTGCAATGAGACATTTTAATTTAGTGCTCCAACGTCAAAATGATTTGTTAAATCAACAAGCACGTCGCATAGACGAACTTGTGCAACAACAAGCTGCTTCTCAGCCAACACATGGTGCACAAAGGTTCAATCCCTTGCACCCAGAACTATTTTATGGACGTGTGGGGGATGACTTTTCTCGTTGGATAGAGCTATTTGAAACGTATGCTATGAGTCAAAATTGGACGGATGCGCAAAAGTGTAAAAATCTACCTGTCTACCTACGGGAGTTTGCTTTTGAACAGTATAAGGACTTACCTACATCTGTGCTCGATACATATGGTGCATTGAAAGGTGCTTTGCTAAACTCTCTGCTCCCTGCTGAAAATCAGCGGATTACCAGTTTAGTACTTCGTGCTCGTGTGAAAAAGAGCGATGAAAGTTTAGCTGATTTTGAACAAGATATTAAGCGGTTAGGCAGAGCAGCATATCCAGGTCTTACTCCGGAAATTAGGGATCACTTAATCAAAGAAGCGTTTATAGCTGGCTTACCCAAACACTTGAAAGAATATGTACTCGATAAAGACCCCGATACTCTGCAAAAAGCGTTTCATTTCGCGCAGAAGAAAGAAGCTCAAAGTAGTTTAATCAATGACGTGGTAATTAATACTCCTACTACTGCTGTTCACCCTTTGCAGTCTACTTTAGTAGCTACTTTGACAGATATCAAGGGTGTTTTAAATGAATTTAAGACAAAGGAAAACACTAAAACAAATACTCCGCGCGGCTCTTCAACTGATAGACTAGTCCAAGCCCTAGAAGTAGCATTTATTTCAGGAGATAAGTCGAGACGGTTAACAAAACCAAGTTACTCTCCCCCTAGATACAGATATCGTTCTCCTTCTTATGACCGTCCCCCTACTCCCTACTTTAGTAGGCCTGACTCATCACGCCATTCGGATCGGTTTGTGAAATTTGAATGGCGTGATGGAGTACCTATTTGCGCACATTGTGGACAAGAAGGACACATTAGGCAGCACTGCCCTACTCGTAGACCAAGGCAGTATGGTCGATCACCTCGTTCCAACTATTCTAATAGTGACTATGTCCATCGTAGATCACCAAGTCCATACTATAGGGATAGACGAGAAGCAGAGAATTTTCAGCGTGAGCGTGATAATTACTCAACAAATCATGATCATCGTAGAAGCTCTACTCCCCCTAACTCGCAAACTAGGAGTAGCTATAACCGAGAGTCTAGGTCGCCTAGTAGGAACCGTGGCTCGTCTCGTGACTCACGTCGTGATAATCACGTCAGTGTAATCACCTCATCAGTACTCCAACCAAAACCTGATAAAATTCCTACTCTTGGAGAGAGTTTTGAAAAATTAGTAAGTAATTTTGACGACGGCTTGTTTAATACATATGTCGATTTGGACACAAATGGCAGTGAGTTTAATGCATACTCCGAGTCACACTGCAACCCTTCAGTATCGGCCTTAGATAATATAATTTTCCGCAGCTACTCCAGAGACTCAGATAGTTCAGTTAGTGATATGCCATTGTTGGCCCCTGATACTGAATTAGATACTTCTGCGAGTGAGTCGATGGCTCTAATGCACCTACTGTACTCCTAACTGATACTGATGACATGTCTAATACAGATA
>JASANF010003130.1:0-17953 GCA_030248245.1 Trissonchulus sp. WLG1_4 | reverse complement strand
TACTACTACTACTACTTTTTTTAAAAAATCCACCGCTAACATACATGTACATCAGCAAGAGGGAGTAGAGTAAGACAATACATGAATATAAACTTAGTACAATGCACAGTTATGATTAGAAAAAATAAACAGTTCGTTTTCTGTAGTCATGTGTTTATCTTATTTAGTTTTGACTCCACGTGCGCTTGCCAAATTTGACTGCTCCAATAGATTGTATCAGAGCGTATCAGTTTTCGCATAAGTCTTGCGTACCATTTGGAAACTCCTAAAGACTGGCAAGAGTGTAGTTGTTTTGTCGGTGCCATGTGCCCAACGAGCCAACAATGAACCCAAACACTTGAACACCTTTTGAGGCCCATTCCAACTCGCATGTCTTCAGCCAGCTGCTGATACTTTTGTTCTTTGTCTGTTCTTGAAACTTGAAGAGAGCCAGGTCCGTTTTCAAATGAGACTCTGACATCAACTAAGTATGCTTGCTTGTGCATATAATCTATTATTGTGATGTCAGGTCGTTGTCTTAACGTTGCTCCTTTGGGTTTTTCATTAATTTGTTTCATACCCGTTTTGGACGGAATTGCTCTTTTTAGTTGGTGGACAATAGTGTCATGTCGCAGTTGGTAAAGAGCAGAATGTTTCATGCAGTGATTCAGTACATGGGGTAGGGTTTCTTGGGAATACCCGCAAATTCGACATCTCGGATCCCTTTTTCTAGTTGACTGCTCTGTAAGCTGCATTTGTCGGGATGACATTTAGTCTGGCGCGGTGAATGAATTTGTAAGCACCAAAACTAGTGTATGCCCCAGTACTGTGAAAATGGCCATGTGCAGCGTTTTCGTTTTCCAATGCACAATTCGAAACTTTTCCTTGGCTTGGGTGTTTCGCCAAGTCGTCACTATAAAATTTTCGTAATTCTTGTCGCAGATGTTTTGTTAGCAAGTGCCGATTATTTGTCGTAATAGTTGTGTCGCCGTAATTAATAGCTAGCTCACAATTTATCCACTGAAATTGACAGTTGATCTTGTTGTTTAGCCATCGGCAGCTTTTTCGCACATCCATCCAAAACGTGGAGGTTCGCAATGGTAGCTCTCGAATAAATCGCCATTTAGGAAACGCATGCAATCATCAATAGTGGCCGTCTTCCGTAGATAGTTAGACACAACTGTCGATAATTGGCTCCACGCCAGCCGTTTTATACCAGGATCAGGCGATGTTAAAAGTTTAAAGCCGTGCACCGTTGTCATTAGATCGTATTCATCGCCGACAGGTGTTATGCCGAGTCTACATATATTTTTATCAGCATAAATATAGCTCGTTGCAGCTTGATTTGGCAACCGTAAAGCTTTTTTTATTCCTTTCCTGACACTAATATCAAACATTCGTAGCTCTTTTTTTCAGAATTCTGCATCCACGGATCAAAAATTGCAGCTTTGGAAGCAAAAATCGCACTAAAGCATCCAATTTTTGCCACGGAGCCAATTGACTTCTAACTACATTTGACCACTCAAGCTGTAGATCTTGCAGAAGCTTATATGGGGTTTGATCACAGCGTATACCCATTGGTGTACCAAGATATTTATAGTATTCGCGTAAATTACATGAAGGATCACGCTATTGAAAAACATTCCAAAACTCAGCCAATAAATAATCAGCAAGTACAGGAGGATGAATTGGCATTGAATCAAAAATATCATGCGATTACGAATCAAATGTCATTGCCAAATTGCAAAGATAAATTTTGTACACAAGCAGCGAAAGACACGAGGTATATATATCAGCCAAATATAAATACAAATAGACTAGTTCTGGAGTACAATAGCTTTCAAATATCTTCATCTGACATAAAAAACATTGTTGAAAGTGGATGGCTGACTGATGATCCTATCAATTTATACTTGAACTCGACAGTTAATGTAGCGAACAACTTGGATAGTGCTACTGTGACACAATATCCGAAGTTCAGTGCTGTTTCGTCCCTGATCAACCAAGAGCTAGATAGTTATCAGCTAGGTCACAAAGAGTTCTTAACCATTCTTGAACCGGCACACTTTTTGTGCAATCAAGCTTTCGTGCCCATCAATCATAACAACTGTCACTGGTCACTGTTAGTTATAAACAACATAAAACAGCAATTTGAGCACTATGACAGTCTTCCTTCGGCAAGTCACTCTAACAAGGCGCAAGATGTTGTGAATATGCTCAAACAATATTGCCTAAAAAACTTCAATTTGAAAAAACTGAGTGACTATAATTACTTAAATTGTCTTGCTCAAAAACAATCTGACAGTTTTAACTGCGGAGTTTTCTGCTGCCTGTACGGTCAATATATTTGCAAAGAAAAGTCATGCTGCGACATTGATGTCAAACTATGTCGAGCTTGGCGCGATAATTTTGCTAATTGGATTTGTTTACATAAGCAAGGAAAGTGGAGTTTACCGAGCCAAAGTTTTGCAGCTGATCAATATTTATGCCGTGATTTGATAGCAGAAACAATTCATGATTTGAATATAGTTGCTTCCGAACGGCAAAAGGTGATTGAAAACAGTACCAACAGTATAACAAAACAGATCACTGTAAAAACAACACAAGAATCTGGCGCCGTTGTTAACAATGTTAAATGCAACAACAACACACATCAAGGCTGTTTACAAAAATATATTGACTGGTTAAATTCCATTCGACTAAATCCGTCAATTGAAGCTGTAGAAATTTTATCAAACAGCCTTTGCAAAGATGTCTATGATTATGCAAATGCAAAAGAGCGTGATAAAAAGAAAAAGCAACATCAACACTTAGTGGATAGAAAGTTCAGCACGCAACTCAAATGCAACCATACATCTGCAAATAAAACCAAATCATCCAGTTTATCAGCGTCAACATTGCAAAAGGCTTATAATAAAGATGCCAAAAGAGCATTGTTATCACTGAGTACTGATCAAAGTCCTAAATGCCCAATTGATAAAGCAGAAATGCAAAAGTTTATGGCTAAGTCAATGGAAAAATCTGAGGTCGACTGGGAAAAGTTTGACGGGTCTACCAAAACAAGCACCGGCAGAAAAGAAACTGATGCTTACACGCAGCCAATACTACCACAGGAAACTGCGACCAAGCTGGGAAAAATGAAAAACACAGCCCCTGGTATTGACAAGGTGCGCTATGCGAACTTTAAAGTGTTTGACAATTCCTGTGAAATTCTTAGTGGCATCTACGATTTATGCAGACAACTAAAGCAAATTCCTCAATCTTGGAAAATATGCAACACAATCCTACTGCATAAGAAAGGCGACCAAATGGACCCTACTAATTGGAGACCGATTGCAATGATGGTCACTATCTACAAGCTTTATGCGGGTATTTTAGCTGACAGAATTTATGACTGGGCGAAGCAAGAAAACATATTCTCCGAAAGTCAAAAAGGGTTTGACAAATCGGAAGGTTGCTATGAACATGGTTATGTGCTACAGTCTATAATTGAAGACGCTAGATACAAAAACAAAGACCTTTGCATTGTGTGGATTGACGTTGCAAATGCCTTCGGCTCTGTAGCTCACAATCTTTTTACAGGAGTGCTGCATAGAGCGGGAATGGACGAAAATATGATTCAAGTTATTACTAATTTATACGACAATGCGCAAATGCAGGTTACAACTACTAATGGCACCTCCGATCCATGGCCGATTTTGTCTGGTGTCAAACAAGGTTGCCCTTTAAGTCCAACTCTTTTCAAGTTAGCAGTCGAGCCTATTCTTAGATCAGCAAGCAACCTACAACATACTTGTGGTTACACGATGAAAGATTACACTTGCTCAGCTCTAGCTTATGCCGACGATATTGTCCTGGTGGCAAAGAATGCTTGTGCAATGAAACATTTGATTAAAGAAGTCGAAAGGCAAGCAGAGTGGTGCAAAATGAGTTTCAAACCAAGCAAGTGTGCCTCGGTGACCATATCAAGAGGCCGAGCAGTTCACCAGCTATTTAATTTGAAGCTAGGCACAATTTCCGCTTTAAAAGATGGCGAATACTATAAATATCTTGGTACACCAATGGGTATACGCTGTGATCAAACCCCATATAAGCTTCTGCAAGATCTACAGCTTGAGTGGTCAAATGTAGTTAGAAGTCAATTGGCTCCGTGGCAAAAATTGGATGCTTTAGTGCGATTTTTGCTTCCAAAGCTGCAATTTTTGATCCGTGGATGCAGAATTCTGAAAAAAGAGCTACGAATGTTTGATATTAGTGTCAGGAAAGGAATAAAAAAAGCTTTACGGTTGCCAAATCAAGCTGCAACGAGCTATATTTATGCTGATAAAAATATATGTAGACTCGGCATAACACCTGTCGGCGATGAATACGATCTAATGACAACGGTGCACGGCTTTAAACTTTTAACATCGCCTGATCCTGGTATAAAACGGCTGGCGTGGAGCCAATTATCGACAGTTGTGTCTAACTATCTACGGAAGACGGCCACTATTGATGATTGCATGCGTTTCCTAAATGGCGATTATCGAGAGCTACCATTGCGAACCTCCACGTTTTGGATGGATGTGCGAAAAAGCTGCCGATGGCTAAACAACAAGATCAACTGTCAATTTCAGTGGATAAATTGTGAGCTAGCTATTAATTACGGCGACACAACTATTACGACAAATAATCGGCACTTGCTAACAAAACATCTGCGACAAGAATTACGAAAATTTTATAGTGACGACTTGGCGAAACACCCAAGCCAAGGAAAAGTTTCGAATTGTGCATTGGAAAACAGAAACGCTGCACATGGCCATTTTCACAGTACTGGGGCATACACTAGTTTTGGTGCTTACAAATTCATTCACCGCGCCAGACTAAATGTCATCCCGACAAATGCAGCTTACAAGCAGTGGACTGGAAAAGGGGATCCGAGATGTCGAATTTGCGGGTATTCCCGAGAAACCCTACCCCATGTACTGAATCACTGCATGAAACATTCTGCTCTTTACCAACTGCGACATGACACTATTGTCCACCAACTAAAAAGAGCAATTCCGTCCAAAACGGGTATGAAACAAATTAATGAAAAACCCAAAGGAGCAACGTTAAGACAACGACCTGACATCACAATAATAGATTATATGCACAAGCAAGCATACTTAGTTGATGTCAGAGTCTCATTTGAAAACGGACCTGGCTCTCTTCAAGTTTCAAGAACAGACAAAGAACAAAAGTATCAGCAGCTGGCTGAAGACATGCGAGTTGGAATGGGCCTCAAAAGTGTTCAAGTGTTTGGGTTCATTGTTGGCTCGTTGGGCACATGGCACCGACAAAACAACTACACTCTTGCCAGTCTAGGAGTTTCCAAATGGTACGCAAGACTTATGCGAAAACTGATACGCTCTGATACAATCTATTGGAGCAGTCAAATTTGGCAAGCGCACGTGGAGTCAAAACTAAAATAAGATAAACACATGACTACAGAAAACGAACTGTTTATTTTTTCTAATCATAACTGTGCATTGTACTAAGTTTATATTCATGTATTGTACTACTCTACTCCCTCTTGCTGATGTACATGTATGTTAGCGGTGCAATTATTAAAAAAAGTAGTAGTAGTAGTAGTAATAGTAGTAGTAGTCGTCGTCGTCGATGTAGCTCTAGCAGCAGCAGCAGTAGTATTGCCAGCAGTAGGTAGTAGTATTAGTCGCCGTGTATTCAGCAGCTTTAGCTCCAACAGCAACAGTAGTAGGACCAGTAGAAGCTGTAGAACCAGTAGTCGTTGTAGGTCTAGTAGCAGTAGTAATACCAGCAGTAGGTAGTAGCAGTAGTATGTAGTACCAGCAGTACGTAGTATTAGTAGCTTTAGCAGCAGCCTAGCTTTAGCAGCAGCCTAGCTTTAGCAGCAGCCTAGCTTTAGCAGCAGCAGTCGTAGCTCCAGCAGCAGTAGTAGTAGTTGTCTTAGTAGTAGACGTCGTAGCTCTAGCAGCAGTAGTAGTAGTACCAACAGAAGGTAGTAGTAGTCGTAGTTCTGGCAGCAGCAGTAGTAGTACCAATAGTAGGTAGTAGTAGAGCAGAAGCAGCTCCAGCAGCAGTAGCAGAAGGACCAGTAGGAAGTGTAGAAGTAGTAGTCGTCGTAGCTCCAGCAGCAGCAGCAGTAGCAATCGCGGTAATAATTGTGAATTTCTTTAGGCATGTCGTCACTCGTCATTGTCTACTTTTTTCTTTTCATCGATCTTCACCAGATATTCGATTATCTCTGCTTCAAACTCTTTCCTGACAATTTTTTGTGTAGGCTAGTTACTACTTTTTGTCACGATGCCCATGATGCTTGCAGCAATGTCTTGGATAAGCTTTCATGAAGTAATAAAATTGCTTTCGCTGACCGGCTTGTAACTGGTGCGTTGGCAAAGACTAAAGACTGCTTCCAAACTACCGCATCTCTCTTCAATCTTATCAGAACTTGCAGTCAAGTCGGTTTTCGTCTTCATCTGCTAACTGTAAGTTGCTGGCTGGTCTCAAAGAAGTTAGCAATAATTTGAACAGCTTCATTTGACTTGTAGTTTGTTGTTGTTGTAGTTGTTTTTGTACCACACAGTGCTCATCTTAAGTTTCGACTTCTGTGCTTGCTGCTTTGAATCTTGGCGTCTGTCAAACTAAAAGTCATTTTTTCATTTAATTTGGCGTAACTTCTACTTCGCCACTGTCATGAATTTGTTCCCACTTGTAATCAACTGGCAATTTGACTCACCGGTCCTTACCAAACTAGTCCCAATTCACATCTATCTAGCCATTTTTGCTACCAAAGCGGAGTAGCCCGTTGGCTAGTAGCCCAATTGGGTTTCACAAGCGTAATCTTCAAACGACATCTCACCACGCCATTAACGCAGACTAGGCAACCGATTTCAGCAGAAAGTGAGATAGCGGGCACCGTTTTTAATTGGTTCAGCTTGATTAGGTTTTGGCACTTTCTGACTTACCCCAGCCCTGACTCCAAACAGATCACTAATCCATTTGATCTTAATTTTCTGAACTGAATTAGTTTTTCACATCCGGGCTATGTAATAGCCGGTTTCTTCTTTTTTAATCGGTTTGGCACCGCTTTTCTCGGTTTTACCATCAGTATGACCTATATGTTTCATTTTCCTTGGCGTATCCATAATCGGCCATTGAAACTCCAACATCTAGTTTCAATCTTGAATCGTAGCGATCGTACAATCCTTCATCGTACCCACCCGTACAATTTCCCACAAATTTCTGTTAGTATCTACATAATTACAGTGTTACTATGTTAGACAGAGATATATATTTCATGCGCCAATTTTCACTATTTCTGCGACCAAATCAGGTCTCGGTACACTGGCCACGGCATAGCCAGCTTGTATCTACCTCAACCTTCTACAGTATAAAATCATGCACTATATCTCCGTTTCTGCCTGCGCTTGCTACACTAGGTGTCCTCTATAAGCCAAGCTACTCGAGAGTAACTTGACCGAGAGCATCCAAAACATACAACTAACGTATAGGCCACATAAATAAAATGAATTGCTAAGTGACATGCCGTGTATGACAAAGAGACGTCTATTGACTTCCCCAAAGCTTATCACACTCTGTTAGCAGAGCAAAACGCTATCGATAACCATTCTACCGACAGAGTACCTTCCGTGCCTGGTTCAGTCTAATTGCTCATTCACATCAGGCAACGAAGCAAACCGCACGCGATAACCATTCCATTGCCCTCAGTGGCTACCTAGCTTGTTGACGTCATGCCATGATACTTCTAAATCTACATAGCAGCGGAGCAAACCTCATCGGGTAACCATTCTGCCGCTACATATTTTCGTCTGTACCTAATTGTCACTATAATTTTGAACTTTAGCTTAACCGCACACCTAATTATTATAAATTCAGTTGGACTATAATTTGTTCGTCTTCAGCTAGGGCAAAACGCTATCGTTATCTATCCAAGCTTCAGTCGGTCATTTCGAAGTTATCTTTAGTCATAGTTCGGGTTTTTATTTCGGCTGCTCACTAGGTCTGACCGCTATCGGTATCCATCCCGGTTCTGGCCAGCCGTGAGTCGAATTCGATCTTAGTTACTAACTAATTATTGAAATATCTTCACCGAGTCTAACCGCTAACAGTTTCCATCCCAGTTCTAGTAGATAATCTGTTAGTTAGTTAGTAGTTCATTAGTAGACATAAACAAGAACACTTATTCTGCCTCGACTAGGTCTAAACGCATCCGATTTCCATCCCGATTTCGGCAGACTAACAATCACAATTAAATTACATTAATCACTAGTTCAAACACCGAGTATCACTAACAGTACGGCGGGTTGCATAACCGCCCGAGGCAAAACGTAATCGATGACTATCCCGGTTAGTTACGTTGCCCGCCGACCTACTTGCCAGACAGCGAATATAAGCAGCAACTAGAGCAAACAACCCATTGTAACCATTCCGGTTGCTTCCCATAAGCCCTGTCCGAATCTCACCCAGTCGTCATATTAGTACTTGGGTTGTGAAGGTTCAATCTTATCTCTGAAACGCTTCTTGTACTCTCTGCTCAGTGCTCAGGTACTTTCGGTCTTCGTGGCTCAGCCTTTTCGGGAACAAGACATCTCGCACTATCATTCAACACTTACCTAGCCAATTTGTTCCTGGGAACGTGCTAATGAAATCAAACACTGGACTATCTCGGACAATCCCTACGCTCCAGCGTTTGTCGTTTCTATCCGCACTAGCAAATACATCTATACCCGAGTTCTGCAAGAAAACTTTGACTTCCAACAACTGATGTGCTCGTGCCAAACAGATTGCATACATGGTTCGAAACGCCATTGCTTTGTACCATAGTGTAGCTCTCACATTATTACTGGCTAACAGTGCGGATGCCATAGATTTCATTTGTGTGGATGACGCGGTTCATGCTAACTGTTCTGCTACATCATGTAGTCCATATCCTTCTAGTGCCTTTAGATAGTAGTAGGCCTGCTCAGCTGTGAAAAATTGCAAATCTTTGTGTACAAATGGGATGGAAGATTCCCCTAACTTTGCAGTGTATTGATTAGATATCGAGTATGCACTTTTCGCAAATGGCAGAATTCTCGGATGTCTGTGGTTTTGTTTTCTGGCATCTTTCACTTTGGTCATCAAGATTTCTTGCAGAACATCAGCATAGTGCAGCATCATCGTCGATTGTGTGACTAGAATTCCCAGTTTATCGTGTGGTGGTAACTCCATTAACTCTGGAACCTGATGTAATTTTGGGAGTGTGATAGAGAGTGCCGCTACAAATACATTGTCCGTGTTCCAACTACGCCCCTCTAACAACATCGGATAGTACATGAGCTGACCCTGCCTAATATACAATGGTGGAATATACACTTTGACCACTTTATCGCTGGGTGGACCAATCACCGGTCGTTCAAACTCATCCTTCAGCTTGTGTGTCTCATCGTTTTGTGTGTCAGTTACGTCAATTTCAATCCGTGCTGCAAACTTTTCAAAGCTCTTTTGTTTCAGCCATTTTGCCATATGTATGGGCATTCCCAAAACTTATGTGATTTGCTCATCTGTTTCAGCCCATTGTTGGATTAGTTCCTCCATGTATTTTCTGATTAAGTGTATCGGGTTTACCTCTTTAATGGCATTCGATATTGGCCGTTGTAGCACTTTCCATCGTGAGACGACCAACACTAAACTAACACTCGTGTGTGACTTACCTTCGCTAATCGTTTGCCAACAACCGGTGGATGTGTATCCATATCATTCCATTTTGGCCGATGTGTATTCGGTTCCTTATCGCTAGGCACTATCGGTGCCTGGACTTGTAATTGCTCGAATTCGTGTGTTCGGCTATTTCTAGTCCCATAAATGGGCGTACCACAGGTTTTATTGATGGTGTACATAGACAAATGCATCGTTCTGGGCCATACTCTTCGTGTGTGATTTGGTAAACTTTCAGCCAATCTGTTCCAACAAACTCTGAACCTTTCCCTGGTCTCCATTGGGTTTTCCGTCCCTAGTTACTCTTGGGTATTCATTCTGACCTGCTACCACTTCTTTACTGTGTGTTCTTTCTCACCTGTGTGTTTCCAATCTTGTTCCTGTGTTAACTTTGGCAACTCTTTATCCGATGGACCTTCTGAACCTACATAATGTTTGTCTTCTTCCTGTTGTACCTTGATTTTGTCCTCTGTTGCTAACTTAATCAGTTCACCTGTTTTGTCGAGGTTGATTTGCTGGAATCTCTTTCGTGTGTGTCTCTACTGCACTGAGTTCCCGTATTTTCGGTGTGTTCTCTACCACTACTCCTCCTTCCAAAACCATTCCTAACTTAGGCACTATAACTTCATCTTTTTCTAGCTTACGTTCCAATTCTAGCCACTGTAAGGGTTTTTTCAATGTCGATCAATCCAATTGGCATGCCTTTCCAGGGTAGTTTCACCCATTTTTGGTCCATTATGTGTGGAATTCGGATGAATTCAATTCTGTGTTTCCCTTCTTCATCGACCCGTGGAGTTGGCGGCATTCCCTCTTGTGTATACTCCATGTGTGTGACTTGTATTTTTATTTTTCCTGTGATGTAATCAAACTGTGGGACTGGCATTCCCCAAGGTGCCGGTATCGACGTTCGTACTATATGCCATGCCTCTGCTTCTGTCACATGCTCATCAAAGGCATCTGGTACTAGCTCTTGGCAAACTTTGTCCATTGCCATGCGAATGACTCCAATATTGGTGTGTGATATTTTTGGTGTAACCGACACTTGTCCTCCCTTAGTTGGTGAATCTTTTGGCCAAAATGTTTCGATCGATGGCAGTGGCATTGACGTTAACGTAGAATCTGACCATGTTGTGTATTTGCCTCTTGTGTTTGTGTGGTAGGTGGAGGAGGTGGAGGTGGTGGTGGAGATGGGAGAGGTGGTGGGAGTGGGGGAGGGGGTGGCGGTGGTGTATTTGCGATTTCTCTCAGCATAGCTAGTGTTAGAATTTCCGCCTCACCCGCTACTGGTTGTATCGATTCCGATTCTGATTTGATTTCCTTGATCTTTGACTGTTTATATAGCTGTTCCAGACTACATGATACCTGCTCTGGTGCCTTATCGGTCTTTCCAGATGTCAATCTCTGTTTTTCCGTTTGTGTTGGTAATGGAATTGAAACTACTGACTGTGACTTGAAACGAATTCGTCCTGTATTTGGACTTACTGCCGTTTCTCCTCCAAGTGTGTGCTTATCGTGTGTTTCCTCCCCTTCTTCGAATTCCAGTATATCTAAACCTGGTGTTTTCACTCCCTCTGATCTTACAGTCTCTAACTCCCATTCCTTTTCCTCATATACCGGGCTAACACTTTGAGATATCACAGCGTAATTAACTCGGTCGACATTTTGTAGCCATAAGCCAATATTGGCATTATTAATTTGTTGGATTGTTGCTGGTAGACTCTTTGTTACAGGCTCTTCCGTGACCTCTGAGGTTGTGTGTGATGTATGTGTTGCTACTCGATATTGTGTATGACTCCCCGACTCTTGAGTTTCCTCTCTCTCTTCTTGCCGTTGTTGCTTCCGCAATTTCTTTAGTCTTTCCGTTCTTTCTTAGCATCTTCGGAGACTGAAGAACCATTGCCATCATCTGTCTGACTTTTTGAAAATCTTGTGTCACGAAGTAGATGTACATAAGTAAGATTACAAAAATTTCAACTTTTTTGTACCCCTTTTTGCGAATTGCTGGAAATGCTAACTGGACCATCGCTATGCTCGCTTCCGGTGAAATTCCCACACAAGGGGTACTACACTCTTTCAGACTGAGAGCTGTGAACGGGCAATTTTCGAGCCTAAACCGGAGTCTTTCTTCCATTTCGAGCCATCGTTCTACTGTATGGATTATTCGCACTTCTGTTTTGGTCGGATCGAACGGAAATTCAGAGTTCTGTCCGGACATAAAACTATTGATTGCGGTTTGCACCCTAACCTTTTCTGCATCAGTTGCAATTGTGTAATGTGGTATCAGCTGTGACTCTGGTACTTCGTGTTTTACTTGTACTGTTTGACCTTTCTCACTTTTCTTGCTACTAGTAGCCATTTGTTGATCCATCGTTCGTACCTAAGCGCGTATCTTGCGTAATATGTTTTGGATCTATCCGTCGATGGTATAACTGTGTGTGTGATAATTACTCATAATTAATTTCTACAATAGCATACTCCTATACTTTTTTTGTACTTTTATGTATTTAAGCCATGATATTGTTGGCTTGATCTATTTAGACGACACGTGATGACACACCGGTATTTTTATTAGTGATACTAACAGTACAAGCAATATATGTGCAGACAATAAATAGTACACATGGACTAAATTTAACTAATAGAATTTCTACATCCAAAAGAAAAACATTTTTAGCCACTGTCTATAATTTCTTATTCTTTTTGTTTGAAAACTATACTCCCCAATTTTGAAAATAAAGAACACCAGCTATGAAACAATTTTTAGCATTTTGATTTCAGATTCAATTTCTAACTCATTTTAACTCAAAGTTATCAAATTATGAAATTATACCCAAAATAAATTTTAAAGTTCTCAACTAATTTCTAATATATTATTAGTATAGTTAGTAGTCCTAAGGTCTGTATTAGTCTACACTGTGTGTGCTTTGTCTTCTGTCGTTATGGACATGGTCAAGTGTGGGGGTAGTAAAGGCGACCAATCTGATATTTTGTCGGCTTCTAATTTGACTGCTCTTTGCGCACATGCAATGACGAAGCCGTACCGCAGTAGAAAATAAAATCCTATGATCAAATCCCGTGTGCAGTTCGAAATTATGGAAAATGGTCATTTGCACTGGTGTCCCTCAAACTCAACTGGGAGCTCCACATCCCCTTCAAAATATATTGCTGACATGTTAGCTGATGTAGCTGCCTGAACTCGAGGGGTGGTCACATATAGCTGACTATCTTTCTGCAAACTCATGAACAGACGTTTTGTCACTAGTGACATCGAGGCTCCAGTGTCGATCAGTGCTGGGACTGTTTTGCCCAAAATTTGCACACTCACCATTGGGATATTAATACTGATGATGTCTTGCATGTGTGAGACTGGGCCATTTTCCATTTTCACTTGCACAATCGATTTCAGTATTTCCAGCGATTTTTCTAGTTCGCGGACCCGATCATTCAGTGATTGCATGTGTTTTTGCGTATGAGTCCTGTAAATTGTCGCTCGATTCACCTTTCTTGAATTTTTTATTTTTTCAAATATTTTAATTTGTGAGGAAAATTATTGAAACGCCACTTTTAATCAAAGCCCGAGACTAACACAAATTAAAATTTATAATTCAATAAAATTTTGAATTTGCACCATAAACACCAGCAAACAGACTTAGCTTTTCTTCCTGTCTGGCACATCACATAAACATTCAATATACAATAGCCAACTTTTAAAACTAAGCCCAGACTTTAAGTCTACACCAAGCACTAAAAGCCTATGCCTAAATTCAAAATTTAATCTCCTGCTTCGATTAGCATTTTCGAATATATTTTCGGGATGTTTTGTGAGCAAAAAACAGAAACGAATTATAAAATAGCGTGCAAGTAAACCACGCACGTCCAATGACAGCCCTCGGCATCAAACTTAAAGTGACTAAAACTTTGCAAACACTTAATCAATGGTAATATTTTTACATTCAATGTATTCAGAAGGGCAGATTCAGTCATGTGATCACTACAGTTTTCATAATTTACTAGCATTTTTGCAAAAAATAACTGTTTCACTTTTTAGCTGGAATTTTTTACAAAGCTGATTTTTTTGGCGAAATCGACATTGTTACGAAACTTTAACAAGCTCAGATGAAACAAGCAGCAATTTTATGCAAAAGTTGTCCGCCACTTTTATCACTTTTGCAAAGTTTGAACCTGTCGCCTTGCAATTTATTTTTCTCCGCTGCATATCATTAGTTGGATTTCGTTGATCTTAATTGCGTGCGTCATTTTGTACCTTAGTGTGTACTAAGTAAGTATTTAACAGTTTGGAAATTTATCTTAATAAAGCTTATTTAATAAAGCGTAATACCTAGTTAAAATAGTTAAAATAGTCTTAAACACCAAAATAGGTAATGACATATTCAGCATTACAATCATAAATCCTTGGAACCTGTAATCTTAAAAAATGGAAATGCTTAATAAAAGACTGTGTACCGTTAGCACAGCAGTTTCGCTAGGTCCACACCACAGTTTTTATTTAAAACCTCAACACCAACATCCTATTAGGGCAGCAACTGCTTCATTAGAGCCACAGTGCGTCCCTTTAAGTCTACAGTTTCCTAAATTTCACTCTAATTTTACTATTTCTAATTCATTTCGCTCACAGTTAGTGGAAAACTAAAAGTCTGTTAAGCACGGTCAGCACACGAAATATTATTTAAGCAATTACAAAACCAGCAAACTGCAAAAACAAAAACTACACTGAAATGACAGCTGGCCAGCAATACTTGGCATTACTGAAATTTGCGGCCGCCATCCTACCATATTGAATGAAAACTGCGAAAACAGATTTCTGTGAAAATGTTTGGTTAGGTTTGGTTACCGGTCGAAGTTTCTTCACAATTAACATGTTTATTGGAACTTTGTATTCGTTTTGCGATTAATTTAATCACGGCCACGTTTGTAGTAATATAATACGAATGGTTACACTGGTATATACAGTCCGAAATACATCGATTTTCAGTGCAGTAATCAAATGAGTGGAGTATAATATAAAAGGAGTCGACCTAAACTATGTCGACCCAAACTCTAAGTTTTCATAATCTCATGTCAGCTATCAACGTTACTAACAGCTAAAGTTAGATTAGTATAGTAGTTGCGTCAAAATTGCTGATGACAGTCGCCCAGCGATCTACAGCTAAATTTTAATTACGTTAGTAATGAAATTTAGTTATGAAAATTGCTTGAGAATTGTATATGTACTTGCATTTTTACGCGAAGTAATAAAATTGTGTGAAAAAAATGGGTGGAAATGACTTTGTGTGAATTGAACCGGGCCTTAGTCCTAGTCTAGTAGTTAACATAATACACATATATAGGTGATAAGCACATACTAGTAGAAAACACGTATGTATAGGCTAACCACCGGCAAAGCTTTGAAATATAACCTTTCATTGTGGAAATGTCAAATTAAATCAAAAGTACGTGCATTCTACGCTGCAAGAAGCAGCGTAAAGACCTGTCGGCATAGCGATGCCGACAGGAAAAAAGGGTCAAAAATTAACCCATGTGGTCAAACAAGCCTGAAAAACACGGTGTATATGGAAATAAATTTATGAAAAACTGTGGATGTCAAGGGTTGTCTTTAGGCCGTGTTTACATTGAGCTTTTTTTCAGCTTCTCGAGCAGCTGAAAAAAAGCTGCAGCTTTTTTTCGACGTTTCCGGCATTTTTTCAGCTGCTCGAGCAGCTGGAAAAAAGCTGGAGCAGCTGAAAAAAAGCCGGAGCAGCTGAAAAAATGTGGGAACTGCAGCGTTGTCATAGCAACGGAGCAGCTAGTCTATAGTGACCGCCATACTTATCCGCTTTTTTTCAGCTGCTCCAGCATTTTTTCAGTTGCTCCAGCTTTTTTCCAGCTGCTCGAGCAGCTGAAAAAAAGCTCAATGTAAACACGGCCTTAGACGTTCGTAAGGTTGCACAGAAGCAAGTCGACAACAAGCCGAAACTTGAGCAGGCAACATTACAAAGATAAAGATTTAAGGATCGCTTGATGGTTTCATTCAATAAAGCGCATTTTTGTCAAAATAATCAGAACATACAATTTAAGCAGTATAAGTTGATGCAGGAAAAACATGTCTATCAATGTGTAAACTACATAGTAAATTACAAAATACCATAAAAATTCTTTGGCTTGAACTTGTCATTATTTACATTTAATTTTTGTTGACCAAAGGCCCGTATTCACATACTAAGTGTAACGCTTAAACTTAGTGTTTACACTTAGTGTTAGCGCTTATAAGCGCTAAGTGCTATTCACATACTTAGTTTTTATTTAAGCGCTTAGCAAACACTAACGCTTAACTTAGCGTTTCAATTTTGTATTCACATACTTAAAATTTAGTGTTTGGCTTAGAATTAAGCGCTTAAGTTTAGGGACCTCGGGAGCTCCCTAAGCGCTAAGCGCTTAGTTAGTGGATGGTGTGGGGAAGGGGTAGGGAGAGTAAGGGAGGTTCTTGGCCGCCATGGGAAGGAAGGGCATGCAATTTAGGATATATTAGTGACATTTTCCGACCAATTCGATCCATTTTGCTCGTTTAATCGCCAAAAATAAAAAATGCACTTTGTTGTCCAAATTCGTTTTTTTACATTTTTGAGTAGAGCATCTTAATCGAAGTAATTTTTCTTCAAAAACTTCTATTTGAAAATTTATATTTTTCACAATATGCCCCCTGAAACATGTAGAGCTGATTTTGCATTTTTCAGGAATCCACCTGCTGAAAACATTTTTTACAAATGTATAGTTCGAGAAAAATATATATTATTACTAAGAAATAGTAATTTAAATAAATCTATAATCGGATTTATAAATACCAAATGGAAATGCGGATAAATAACGAATTCCGGATCCACATCAAGCAGGGAGCGCACTTCAAGCCAAAGCCCAAACTAAGCACAAAAGTTGCTAAACGCTAAGTTTAGTATAACACTAATTTTTAAGCGTTTATTTTGTGAATAACAGTTTAGTACAAATTAAGCGCTAACACTTAGCAAACGCTTAGCGTTAGTATGTGAATAACTCTTAGTATGTGAATACGGGCCAAAGTTTCGTTGAAATGTTGTGGCCATTTTTGTTGGTGTGTCTAATTGAAATTTAGTGAAAAAGCTTTTGAAATTGTCGAATATGTTACTAATAATGTTAGTGGTTTTAGTAAGAATTTAAAGCGAAATAACGAAAATCTAATTAGTTTTGAAGTTGCGGATTTAATTTTGTCGAAAATTTATTGATGTTTCATTGAAATTTTTTCAAAAAATCAATAAAAGTACTACTGAAAGTTTGGCTAAATGCGCGGATTATTTTTTAAGGTTTGGTGGATAATCTGTGGAAATATTGCTAAAAATTCTAAAGAAACTTTTTTGATAAAAGTGTTAGTTCAAAAAGTTCAAATTTTAGTGAAAAATGGATGAAATTTTGTTGAAATTTCATTGAAATATTTGTTGAAATTGTACCGAAATTTTGTTGAAAAATGAATGAAATTTTGTTGAAAATTTAATGAAAATTTTGTTGAAATTGTGACGAAATTATGTTGAAATTTTATTGAAATATGATTTTTTGTAGACATTTTATCGAAATATAACGGAAATGTTGCAAAAAAATTGTTGAAAATTGGGTGAAATTTTGTTGAAAAATGAATGAAATACATAAGAATTTTTTTTCCAAATTTAGCGAAAATTTTGATGAAATTGTGACGAATTTTTGTTGAAAATTTAATGAAAATTTTGTTGAAATTGTCACGAAATTATGTTGAAATTTTATTGAAATTACGTTGATTTTTTGTAGAAAATTTATCGAAATATAACAGAAATGTTGCAAAAAAATGTTGAAAATTTGTTGAAAAATGGGTCAGACTGAAGCGGGGGGGAAAATTATTTTCTATTCTAATTCTCTTCCTACCCCATCTTTTAATAAAAATATGAAACCCCCATCGTCAGCCATGCCCCCAATCTGATCTCTAGCCCCCAAAATAGCTATCGCCCCTTTTAATAAAAATCTGAAGTGAAATTATTGGTGTTAAAACCCTTGGGGCACAGGAAAACTTTTTCCGGAAATTTTCCGGAAATTTCCCGGAAATTTTCCGGAAATTAAAAAATTTCCGGTTTTTTTCCGGAAAATTTCCGGGTTTTTTCCGAACCGAGAAAATCCGGAAATTAATTTTTCCGGAAAATTTCTGGGTTTTTTCCGGAAAATTTCCGGGCCTTTTCCGGATAATTTCCGGGTTTTTTCCGGA
>JASANF010003129.1:0-35251 GCA_030248245.1 Trissonchulus sp. WLG1_4 | reverse complement strand
CATCAGTTCAGCCCCTCCCCTCTTCGCGAAATCCTGGGTACGCTACTCCAAGGCCATGCACATGTGTGTGCGTGAGCGTTTTCAAAATTAGTCAAATTTAGGCTCAGGTTTGGATTCAGGCTTCGGCTTAGGCTTAGTCCCAGAGTTAGTATCGAGCTTCAGGCTGAGGCTCAGGCTTAGTTTTGTAATTTTGCAATTTATAAGTTTATGTGCATAGCCTTGCGCGAAGGAGAAGCTCCGACCGAATTAGCAGACCTCCACGACATACAAATTATCAAATCCATTGAATACCTTTTATAAATATATACTGATTTCAAAATTATTTATTTAATTACGCCATATAGTAGAAAATTGGCATGGTTAATGAATTTAACAATGTTTGATTAATTTTATCAAGAGCACATAATAATGTCTCACTGTATTTAGAAGAAGAGTGAGACACTCTCCTTTCTGCCTGTGAAGTTAGCAGACACTTTATCAGTACAAATTCTGAAGTATGGTTTTTCTGGTAGTTCGGAATTTGTACTATTTTGTACTATCACTCTCACATTTTTACTAATTTGTACTACGAGTACAAATTCGTGGAAAAGTGTCTGCTAACTTCACGCTTTGAGCAATACCAAGACAGAAGTAATGCAATTTAAAATCAAGAGTACATAATAGTGTCTCACTCCCTTTAGAAGAAGAGTGAGACACTCTCTTCTGCCTGTGTTATAGACCAGGCAGATGCGCTCGTCATTTTCAGCCCACATGTTGCCGTTTTGTGCAAGCTGGCCAATCAGAGCGTAGATTATCTGCGAAACACACTTTAGTATATACAATATGCTTGCATAATACTAACAATACTTACATATATGTAATCGCTGATACGTTGATAAGCATTAAGATAGAGGTAAAAGGTTAATAACTAATTATTTATTCATAGTCTGCGTGCAAAATGCTTTTGCATACATATTATGTTAAGCTACAGAATATATAATAAGATGCCGAATTTTTCCATTGTTATTCTAAATTTAGGTTCTAAATTATGGTCCGTGCGCTTGTACCGTTTGTAATTTACCCGTACGGTGCGTTTGTTTCGTTAATAAATTGATAATTGATAATTAAATAAATTGATAATTGATAATTAATAATAGATTTGTTTGGTCTTTGGGTTTTTATCCGTAGTTTATAAGATTCTATATGTTATAAACGTGGCCTTTATCACTTCTAGGAAGACCATAGGTGTAGATGTAGCCCCATACGGCAGGTATACTCCATGCCTTGGTGGCCTCGGCCATATTCGCCCCAAACGGGCGGCCAGATACATAACCTGAATTGCAGGTAACACCTTTTATGGCCATTTTTGGAAATTCCGTATCAAGAGTTCAAACTACGTCAAACCCATAATTTCTTTTTTTAGATGGCCCCTACGGCCTTATTTAAAATCCCAAACGCATACGTACCATTTTGAAATTGCGCACTATTGTTAACAATACAAAAGAAAGGTCAGATAAGGTTACTGTAATTTCGAATTGCAAGGAAAGATTGTCAAAACTTTGCATGAGTAAGAAAGAAACAGAATTTAAACAGAAGACAATTTAAACACACAGTACAGTACAAATTGAGCATTTTCATGGCAGCAATAGTGAGAGTTATACAGTATTATAAAACTTCCCACATTAATAGCAGTTATTAAAATAAGGCAAAAATATTATAGCAGGTTAAAGCATTAATCACAGAATTAATCAAAAATCAAATCATAAAACACATACATACACAGTAAGACATACATACACTCCACACGAAACACTGATTGCAATAATAATTAGTAGTATTGATCCTCCTCCTGTACACAATACCATCTTACGTCAATACTTGAAGGCAGAACCAGATTAAATTTGATTGTACAGGGGTCAGATTGGTTCAATTACATCAAAATTATTGTTATTCATTTTAGTATTTCTATCTTCCAAAAAAACCAACAGAAATTTTACAAGAAAACGACAGAAGCAAAGAAAAACAGGCAAACAGACAAAAAAACTAGCCGAAATCAGCTAATAAACAAAACAAACCACAGTACCAACTACATCGAATAAACTAAACTAAACACAACTCCCAGTAAACATATCGTACACCGTACCAATCACACCAATCACAGAAAAAGAGAACAAAAATAATCGACTAATACACTAGTAAACCATCAAAAAGTACACAGTAATTCGATTGATTACGCCGTAAATATCACACCCATACACACAGAAACACATGCAAAGCACACACAACAATACACAATACACACACACTACTACACACTATATCACTTCACACATTACACACTAATTTACACACTATACAGTTCCAAAATTCCGACCAAACCTTCACAACAAACCGAAATCCCGTTCAAACGTATCCTTATCAAACCCACATTTAAATCCATATTTCCGTTCCCGTTCGCACATCAATACTACCGCACATACCCACGAACATCAAGAAAGAGGAAAAGAAAAGAAAACCCAAAAGAAAATCAAAGGAGAAATTTCCAAAACCAATCAGGAATCGCTTGAAACCAGGTAAGAATTTGAAAAATTTTGGTTAAATTTCGAATTAACTTAATTACTATTTAATTTAATTATGCATAATATATCAATTATAGTTAGGAGGGAAAGGTGTTGGTTGCCTGGGGGTGGCAGTCTGGGCCATGCGTCCCTGTGCTGCCACTTATCCCAAGTTTCCAACATCTTTCATATTTTTGTTAGTTATACCACCCCTCACTCCGCTCATTAGTCATTTTGTTGTTTTCGTAATGTCAGAACAATTTGACATGGGCGCAGTGTTGATTTTGTCAAAGTGACTGCAGTTGGTCAGATATTTTTCCAAAAAAAGGTAAAATTTCAAAAAACTTGACTATAAGCTAATTGACACACGTAAACACTCTAAATATGACCATACCGGCAGAAAAATTACGGGCAAACTAAATACCTAGCGTTTATTTTAGTTTATTCAGGTTTGTGGATTTCACAAAGGTGGTTTTACTAAACCATGGTTTTACGTACGTTTTTATATAATTTGCACATAATTTCATTACAAGATATCGCCTGATTCATTGGTTCGTTTTGTAAATTTTCTTAAACCATGGTTTTAGTTCAGTTAAAATTTCAGACCTGCAGCACAGCAGGTCTCTGTTTTGCTGAAATTTCAGCTGAGCTAAAACCATGGTTTAAGAAAATGTACGAAATTCGTAACGAATCAGGCGATATTTCGTCATGAAATTATGTGCAAATCATAAAAAACGTACGTAAAACCGTGGTTTAGTAAGACCACCTTTGTGAAATCCACCCTTAGAATTTCCGTTTGAATATTGCAATCGTTAGTTAGAAAAACATCACTATGTTTGAAATATTTTTAAAACTACAACATATGGTCGTTTTGTCAGCAATGGTGACTGTTTGAGTCCTACGCATACATGTAACAGCACAAACATTTTGGGTAGGCCCCTCCTTCTTGGTGGTGAGCAAATAATTTCAGTTCCAAAATATTCTTGTTTGTTCTTGTGCATTTGGCACCAATAAATCGCGGATCCAAAATATTAGCGGCACAATGCAATGATTTGACAGCCATATGTGCTCGCAGACAAACTCGCTCACGCAAAAGCTGTTTGTCAGGCGGGGTCAAAATAGGATGATGGGCATCAAAGTGGTTTTTAAGATTAGCAAAAATTTAAAAAACAACGCTTCCCACTGCATTTAAGACTCATTACTGATCAGCAATACCTAAAAAACCGACAATTCAAAAGTTTCAAACCAGCGCAGAAACTTATCAAGCCGGCTTTGAAATTTTCCGGAAATTTCTGGAATTTTCAGGCCACTCCCAACCGTACAACCAATAGCTCATTTTGTTAGCCATACCGTGATCGAGCGGTCGCAAAATGTCATTTTTGTTGAATAAGATTGATGCATTGAAAAACACTAAAATCACAATTTTCGAAAATCCGTAAATTTAACTAAACTTCTTAAATACTATCGATTTGCTCAAAATCAAATTTTGCGACCGCTCGAAGACAACGAGGTGCATTTATGTGCCAATTTTTGATTTTCTTTGTTGCGTCAATTTTTTAAAATCGCAAGCCGAAAATGTGCGTTGTAATCACACTAGAGTTCTGCCACTAGCAAGTTTTCCGGGCCGGGCCCGGGCCGAGCCGACTAGCGCGCTTTCGGGCCCGGGGCCCGCGGCACGCTACAGGCCCGGCGGGCCGTAGCGGCCCTATCGGCCCGGGGCCCGCGGGCCGGCCCGGAGCAGGCCCGGAGCCCGCGGGCTGGCCCGGCGCATACTTCAGCAAGTGAAAAAATGCATTGTGTGTGCGTCTGAGTGTAGTATAAGTCCCTGCGCACTTGTAAAAATCAATGTATATGCAGTCATTGTTCATACGTTGCTGAAGCTCGATGCAGCCGTCGGCTTGCGGATTTCTAGGCCCGGCGGGCCGCGAACGGCCCAGGGCCCGGGACCCGCTACGGCCCGGCGGGCAGCGCACGGACCGGGGCCCGGGTCGGGCCCATTTCTAAAAAATTTTTCTGGGCCGCTACAGGCCCCGGCAGAACTTTAAATCACACGCACTTTATTTCAGCATCACGCAGAAAATACTGTTTTATTTTACAAAAAATTTACACCACACTCAATGGGTGGATTTCACAAAGGTGGTTTAACTGAACCATGGTTTTACGTACGTTTTTATATGATTTGCACATAATTTCATTGCGAAATATCGCCTGATTTGTTACGACTTTCCTAGATTTTCTTAAACCATGGTTTTAGCTCAGTTGAAATTTCAACGAAACAGAAACCTGCTGTAGTGCTGTGCTGCAGGTTTCAAATTTCAACTGCGCTAAAACCATGGTTTAAGAAAATTTATGAAATTTGTAACGAATCAGGCGATATTTCGTACTACTGAAGTTGGTGCAATAATGCAATAGTTCTCATTGTTAAGAAGTTCGTTACGCTAAATAACATATCCTAGTTAAATATCTAGTTATATTAATTTTTCTGGTAGTTAATAGTTATATTAAATGAAAGTAAATAGTTTTATGTTAAAATAAATTTGCCGCTAGTTAAAAGCTAATAGTTTTATTAAAAAATTTTACCGATAGTTAATAGTTTATAGTTAAGTTAAAATAAAATAGGCTAGCTAAATAACAGTAGTGAAATCCACCCAATAAATTTTAATGTATGTTTAAGTAAAACACAACTGCTTGTGTTTTTCAATCTTCAAAAATCATTACATACGTGTAAATTCGCTGCCTTGTACAGCTATTTCCGTGAAAATACTATTTTTATTGCTAAAAGCACAATAATTTTTAAAAAAATTTTTATGTGATACGCACATCAAATCGAAGGAAATTCAAGCCTGAACAACTTTTGTTCTTGCGATGTATGGTTATTTTTGCGCATTTTTGAAATAATGGCCAACACCCACAATTCAAGAGCGGCTCATAAAAAGACTGCATAAACTGTATCACTAAGCTCTGCATAACTTCCTCATAGCGTGCCAAACTGCCAACTTATGCAGTGCATGTATATGCCGCTTACCGCAAAGAGCACAATGCCGAAAAACAAAGCATAGCATTTTATGAGCGTATAGTTTATATCATAAGCGTAAGCGCGTGGGGTAATACAATCAAATAGCTTTGATCATCTAAATTTAGTGAAATTGATGTCTTTTGAAAGTGTTTTGTGGTGTCGGTAACTTAATGCTTTATTACGTAATTGTTTACAAGAATTTGAAGTTTTGTCAGATTTTCGATTAAACATTTAAGATGATGGTTTTGCCTGGAAAATCGGTATTAAATTTGTAACTAGAAAGTAGAATAAGGAGCTAGTTAACAGTACAATAGCGTTAAGCGTCCAAAACATCGCTATGAGGTTGCTTAAGGTGGTACTAACGAATGTACAGTTTTTTAAAATTTTCAAAAAATTTTAGTTGATTCAACCGGTATTTTTTAGATTTTTTTGCATGTTTTTTCTATTTAAACTGGTCAAAAAGTGGCCAGATTTGAAAGTGCTCAAATTGGTCAAATTGGCCTGCTTATATGAAGTGTCACATAAAACATATTTGTAGTTATACAATGAAACGTAACATAATTGTAGAAGAAAAATAGCGCTTTCCAACGATATAAACAAGTAGCTTCAAAATGAATTATTCACTGAATACTAGCCTGTTGAAAAACACTGCACATTCGTTAGTACCACCTTAAGGGGGGGGCTACCTGAAAAAGTGAAAATTTTAGGTTCTCCGATTCGCTTCAAATTTGCACACAATGTAGCCCCAGGGAAATCGCAGATGTAACAAACTGGAACCAATACTATTGCCAGTTTTTCACTAGGGGTTCCCAAAAATTCAATTTTACGTGTAAATCATAGGCTCAAAAAAAGTTTTTTGTGGTTGCAAAGCGCCCCTTTACTCGAAATTTTTGTTAACACTGACGAAGCTGATTTTTACATGATTCGATAGCCTAACGTCATATCTCAACCTCTATGATCCATTTTTTTAAATTTTTGCTCATGGCCTGAGCAATGACGTCAAATGTAAAATCACTCAAATTTGGCAGGTCCAAAAAACGGACATTTTTTCACATTTCGCCCTCGATTTTAGATTTGAAAATACATATCAAAAATCCGGATCATACGATTTTGCGCATACATGTGGGCTACTACTATGCCAAATTTCAGCCTGATTGGCTTAATGTGGTTTGTGCTAGAACTGTCCAAATAAGGGCTACTTTTCGGCTTTTTGGTGTACTTTTGCCTACATATGTAAATACACTGACAAACGCACCGAACCAAAAGTGCACCTTCAAGCTTAATTGTTCTTATCTGAGGTAGAGGTGCCTTGGGGGAGTAACATATGTGAAAATAAGCAAAATTGGAGAACTTTGATTTTTGACCTGGGTAGCCCCCCCCCCTTAAGGTGGCGCTCCGAATAACTGACTTTGGGCAGTAAAAGTTTTCAGTTACGTTTTCAGGTCTTTGTTCTTGAAGAAAGGTTATTCAGAAGTGAATTAGCTTTCGTTAGATATACATGACGTGTAGTTTTGTTAAAATTATTTTTTGACCTGAATTTCAATATGGCAAAATCTTCAAATCGATTTCCCGGAAAATTGTATATGGCTTTTGTAACTTTTTACAACGGTTTCGGGTAGTGAATCGGTGAGTTCAACTTTTTAAAAAGTCGTTTGTGTAGGCAAATCTTTCTAAAAAGTTTCAAATTACGTTGAACGACATTGACAAAAATACACTATTTTTCAAGCTAATTTTGCGTTAGCTACTTTTTGGCTTCTCTAACTTTTCTCAACGGTTATTTGCATTAAAAAGTACACCCTATTTTTTGACACTGTCGTTTGTGTAGGCAAACCTCAGATTTTTCTGATCGGCAATAGCCTATTTTGATTCGTGATAGATCTCCTCCACGTCGTTTTTTCATTGTGAAATTTGAATTAAAGTTAGAAAATAAGTAGATACAGGTGTACCTTCTTCGAAAATGTTGACTTCTGTTTTTGGTGAGATTCTGCAGCGTTTTCAAGTTGACCAATTTTAGAAAAACTAGTGTATTTTGAGCCAAGACAATTGGATTAAAATAATTAGAAAAGATACGCCTCGGCAACATGGTTATATACAGTTTAAGCTATAGATCGTAAAACTTGAACAAAGTTTCGCTCAATTATGCCGTTTGAAAAATTGTGCGCATTTAGCGAAAATAGAAATTTTCAATCGGGCCTAAAAAAATAGAACAAGGCAGCAGGAACGTGGAGCTTACTAAACAACCGAGCTTTGTAGATGGTTTCGATATTTTCAAACGAAAGTTGTTCTAGCTAGAACCTTACGTCGACTTATGAGATAATAAAGTCATGGAAGTTATTCGGAGCGCCACCTTAAGAGTGGGTCTGACTGCTCATAAAGTTATGAGATGGATTTATGCGCTCTTCCAATTTATGCACGTTTTGTGATACACCAATAGCTTATGCACACGCATATGTGGCCAACTTATGCGCGCATATGCGCTATGCTAGCTTCGTGAAACGCCCCACAGCATTCACTGTGGAGCAAACGTGAGTGGAATTTCGGCTTATTTCGGCTTGCGATTTCTCTTCACACCATTTCTGTTTTTGCGCAACCAATAGCTCGATTTGCTCGCCACAGCGTGATTGAGCGGTCACAAAACGTCATTTTTGATGAATATGATTGATATATTGGAAAACACTAAAATCTCGATTATCGAAAAACAAAAATTTAACTAAATTACGTAAAAATTGTATACTTGTATAATTGTATACTAAAAATCAAATTTTGAGACCGCTCGAAGACAACAAGTTGCATTTATGTGCAAAATTTTAACTTTTTTCGTTCAGCCAATTATTTAAAATCGCAAGCCGAAAATTTGTGTTTGTATTCACACGCACTGTGGCCCGTATTCACATACTAAGTGTTATTCACAAACAAACGCTAAGCGCTAAGCGCTTAAGTATGTTTAGCATGGTAGAAGTTCAAGTTTGTGAATAACACTTAGCGCTTATAAGCGCTAACACTAAGTGTAAACACTAAGTTTAAGGTGGTAGTAACGAATGTGCAGTGTTTTTCAACAGGCTAGTATTCAATAATGAATTAACTTTAGAGCATAATTTTTATATCGTTAGAAAGCGCTACTTTTCTTCTACATTTAAGCAAAGTTTTATTGTACAACTGTGAAGATGATTTGTATGGCACGTGTTAAAACTAGACCAATTTGGCGTTTTTGAGCACTTTCAAATCTGGCCACTTTTTGAAGAGTTTTAACAACAAAAACATACAAAAATTTGCACAAATATTCAAAAGTGAATTATCTAGACCCAAAATGCACGATTTCATAATTTGTCAATTATTAAATGAAATATATGGTTTCAAAGTAAAAACTTTCTATTCACACTCAACTTTCGTGTTCTATATCTGCGCAAAAATATAAGCAATTTGAAAAATTTTAATTTTGGGTCTAGAAAATTTGCAAAAGTTTATTCATGTTCATTTTTGTGCTTATGCGCTGCGCATGCGCTTAGAAAAGTGGCCAAAACTGTTAAATTTCCATTCTCCTGTTGTGTAGTTTGGCTTGTTGGCTTGGCTTGCTCCTAAAAATTTTTCACATGATCCCACGTACGTTTAAAGTCAGCGGAGTCTGTTCGCTAGACAGCCAATCAAAATCAATCATTGTCACGTGTGTCTCTTTGGCCAATGAGAACTCGCCAGCTTTGGAGACCGCCCCTTGCTGCATACGTACAGTGTATGGTGTCGTGTTATTTCATTTTAGTCACTGCTGAATACATGTTTTGTTGCAATGACATAGACGCTCAGTATGCGAGATTGTTCTATTTTTACCCGGTGGCCTGATTGTACATACGATTGTATTTATTTTGCAGTCGCGATTGTAAATACTGCCAGTTTTTGGATTTGATTGTAAACTACTATTTATTTGCTTTTTATTCTTTTTAACCAAAGTAAGTTTTCACTCATTTTTTTGCATACACTAAGAGGGAACGGCACGTGTTGATTTTGAGTCTACTCTTAGCGCTTTTGGTACCTTTATATGCACATTTATTTTAATGTTATTTGACGCTTCAAAATCAGTTTCTTTACAGTGGACGTTGATTTTTTACTGACGCGTTCATACCGTGCCTGATACTAAATATTTTTCAGCTGTTATCACTCGGTTATTTGCGTCAACATAGAGCAGAAAAACTGAGTTCTAATGGTTTTTAACATGTTTATGGGACTCTCGTCATTTTTTATACCAATTTTTGGAATATTAAATTTATTCTTATATTTTAAAATATGCTAAAATTATGTGGAAGGGAAGTCAAAAAATGCCTAAAACATTCAAACGCTATTTTTCTGGATAATGTGGGCGGCGTACGTTAGGCTAATTTTTTCGTAGATTGTTTATCTCCTGTGAACGAGCGTGTCTTGAAGATAGGCCAGGCTTTGAGGACTGAATTTTTGCATTTGGCTCAGGCTTGGGATGAGGCTTAGGCTTAGGCTCAGGCTTAGTTTTAGACTAAGTTAAGGCTTAGGCAATCAAAATAATTACAAAACCACAGAGGTTTCTTTCCTCTATGACGAGATTTGTACTGGCTCATTCACAGGAACTGGACGCACGTTTCATTTTGTGGCTTTGACAATGTATCCAGTTATGTAGAACAATCAAATAGTGCACGTCAACTTGTGGCGCACTGCATTAGTAGTCATCATAAGTTTCGAGAATGAAAAAAGCAATTATGGTATGTATTCATAGCCGATCACACCACTTTTTGAAAAATTATGTATATTGTATATTTGACAATTAATTATTTTATTTCAGATTATTCTTGCCAACGCGCCGCAAGTTCTCAACTGTTGGTTAGCTGCGACACTCTGCAGTTGTTTGTGAATCTGCAGAGTGAAGCAGCTGCAAATAGTTTGAGTTTTATTTCATCGTGATTCAACAACGCACTTGCTTCAGCCTCACTTTCACAACAGGAAGTCTGGTATAATTCAGTAGCAATTTTTATTAAGTATCCTTTGCGAACAATATTCAAACAAAACTGCACATTCTTATAACCGGGTATATATAATGACTATATCAAAAACTGCAAGTCTGTTTTTTATAGTACCATAACAGATAATCTTGAACTGTTAATACTACCGTAGCAATTCTGTGTTGAATTATATACCTATATACAGTCTACACATTTGTTTTTGTTACAAATAGCAAAAGTACAAAACATATTCACACATCTAGTTTCTCTCATCCACGGCTACGGGTGTAAAATGACCCGAAAGCAGAAAATTAGTAATCGTGGTCCCAAAGACTTCGGTTTACGAATTCTTCGGTGATCTCTTCAACTTCTGCCTGCGTTGGTTTTGAAATTGAACGCTGTGATTTTTTCTTGGGACGACTTTCAAATCTGAATTGTTTAGTAATTTTTTTTGCAGTGCCTTGCGACGTTTCTGGATCTCTTGGAAACTCAGCTTGATGACGCTTCGTAGCAGAGGCCACAATGTTTTCAATGGAAGCTAACAACTGCCGGACGGTTTCGCTAGCATTTGAATCCAGTTGTACGGACTCAATACATCTTCCCAGGTAAATGAAATCGTCTATGCCGACTGATGATTCTTTTCCAAGTGATTGCTCTTGCTGTTTTCTGGATGGCCACAACTCCTCCAAACAGTTTTCAATTTCGCAAAAGTCCGGCTGTATAGGGGGAGTTTCTGGCCTTCCGACATACTCAGTGACATTATTTTTCACACAGGTTTTTTTCATCACTGTTAAGTGTATATGCTTGCAAGCTGTACTCTGCATCAAATAATCTGCGCAGGAGCAGGAATAAGAGTGAATGCAGATATTGCACAGTTGGCACTTCACGTCACAGCATTTGTCGGACGTAGCCAAATTTAGGGTCATCTCCGCGTTCCAAGGCTTCTATAACAATTCAACACTAAAGTTACTTGACTTTAAATTATAATTTTAGCAAAATTTACATTATTATCTTTTCACTGTCGTTGGGATTAAGATAATTTGGAAAAATTAGACTACTGTTGGACAGTAGACAAAATGGGTGGATTTCTAGAAGGGTGATTAAGTTAGTCAGTGATTAAAAGAATAACGCGCGTGCAGAATGACATCAGCCGAGTCTATTCTCAGCGTGTAGAATTCGTAATGACAAAACGTAATGCAAGAACGTTTAGCGTAGTATAGTATAGTATATGTATATAGTATAGTATATGTATGTATAATAAATTAAACTAGTGCAGTATAATATATATGTAATATAGCAGCTAATGTTTATGTACCTTGGGCAATGCTTCGTAGTTTTTTAAAAACTTGGGAAACTGTGGGATCGCCATAATCCGTAAGACAATCTTGAATAAAATCTTTGTCGGTTTTCGTTAACGGCAAATATTTGAGATCAATAGTGTGGCCATAATGAGTTTTATGAAACGACACTCGGACATTCGATTCATTTATCACCACCGAAATTCGAGATGTGCAGCATCGGTTTATCTTGCAAGAACCTTTCGAACGTGGCCCACGGTTTTGCCGACTGGAATTGGCGCTTCCACTCCTAAACAAAAAATCGTTGCTCAGGTATTTCATGTATTTAATGTATTTACATGGTAAATATATATTCAAGCATTTCTCTGTCCTTATAATCAGGGATGAACTGGACCAATCGGCATGAAGGGTGGGCACCGGCTACTTCTATACTGCTCTATGTGTATCTATGCTAATAATATATATATGTACATATAGTGTAAGAATAGTTATATTATAAAATATACTAATAGTGTGAGGAGAATATCAGGAGCAAAAACTACACCTGTTACAATAAAAATACATCCTTGAACTTGTAGATTCTTCTCGCGCCAATTTTTCCCAGCCACGGTGAATTGTATAATAAGCATTTGTACTTCGTTCCATTTGTTCTTTCCAGTACTCAAACGCTGAAGTATATACATTTAACAATAAAAAGTACGTATACAAACAGAAGCTTTTAAATCTTACAGATAAACATTGAAATTCTTGCACGCTGTCTATTGTATACTTCACTTTATCTCTAAATTTGAGGCTACTGCCGAAGTACAGTTTAGGCTTCCTCGTACCTAAAAAGTCTACATTGTATACGTATATTTGAACGCAATAAGTGGTTACCATCGTAGTTTGAAAAAGAATATTCTTCAGTTTCAATGCTCATTTTATGCTGTGACTGTAGATGTTTTTCCAACTGTGATATGCTTTGATGACTGTAGCTGCATCCTGATTCACAACACTTTGCTGAAACGCAAATGTACATAGTAGTAGTAGTAATAGAAGTAGTAGTACTCTTAGTAGTAGTACTAGCAGCACTGTAATCAAAATTTTATAAAACTACAAGGTATGTTACTAGGTATGCTATGTACTATGTAACAAGGTAATGTTTCGTCCGTTTAAACTATCATTTCTATTTTCGATTAATACTGTTACATATTTATGTATGTACGTACAATCACAATGTACGCTTCATGTTGTACGCCGCTTACAAAATTATGTACTGTAAACTCATACATGATTGACAGATTGAATGTAGATTGATATTGCTAACCATTGCCGCTGATGAGCGGTTCTTCGTCTGCGTGACATTTTGAATAATGCGTCACCATATTTTTTCTCCATAAAAATGTTTTTGTGCACTCTTTTCCTGCACACGGAATTCTCCGACGATCTTTTGAACTTTCAGTTTCCTCCATTTCCATAATAAGTTTCTGGTCAATTAATCTAAGACAAAAGCAAAAATTTATATAAAACAATTGAATAATAAAATTTTTATCTATTGACGCTTTTTTACTTTGTCCCGTTAAGTTTACAGTATGTATAAAACAATTAAGTTGTCTCTTCTGTTTGAACGAAAACTGAACATGTAACCAGAAAAAAGCTACGAAAAATCACGTGATGACAGAAAGTTTTGATTGGTTGTCAGAGCCGCAGACTCCGCTGTCTTTAAACGTTCGTCATGATCCCGCTCACTTCATTGGCCATTTTGTGTATATGAATCAATTTTTTACAGACTTTATTTTCAAAAAATACAGTTTGAATCAACTAAATTTTTTCAAAAATTTAAAAATCACTGCACATTCGTTACTACCACCTTAAGCGTTAAGGCCGATTCACACGGTGCGTTTTTGCCGCTGCGATTCTGACGCAAAACGCAAGCCGCAGGGTGTCGCAAGCGAAACGCACCGTCTGAACAAGCTTTGCGGACTTAGTGCGTCTCGCAGGTCAGTTTGCTGCGTCTTCACTGTTTCAAAAAAATGACAATTTGCTAAGCAAAAATTGTTTAAACCAACACAAACGTAGCATCAAAACGCAATGAAATCGCAGGTCGAATTGCAGTCTGGCGTTTAAAACGCTGCGGCAAATTCAAGACGCAGGCATTCCGCACTAAAAACGCTGCGTCTGTTCAGACATTGCGTTTTGCGTGCGGCAAGCTGCGTTTTGCCGCAGCGACAAAAACGCTGCGGCAAAATCGCAGTAAAATCGCAGCGTGTGAATCGGCCTTTACACTTAGTATGTGAATACGGGCCTGTATTTCAGTTTCATGCCAAAAATACTGCTTTATTTCTCAAAAAAGTTACACCACATGCAATAAAATTCCGCAAATTTTTATGTATGTTTGAGTAAACCACAGCTGCTAGTGTTTTTCAATCGTCCAAAATCATTACATACGTGTCAATGCACTGGCTTGTGAAGCAATTTCAGTGAAATTCTATTTTTCGTGGTGAAAAAAGCTCAAAAATTTTTTTTCATGTAATATGGGCATTAAATTATAGGAAATTCATTTCTGAACAAGTTTTGTTCTTATGTACATAATTAGTTTTGCGCGTTTTCAAAATAATGGCCAAAACCCACAATTCAAGTGGCGCCACCTTAATACATTGCTTCATGTATTCTTTTAGATGTAGCAAAATTGACATTTTAAATGATTTTGAAAAAATGATTTTACAACAAGGGTTGCTTAGAAATGCTGTTTCAATGGAAATTTTATTTCAAAACTACAAAAAGGTCCAGCCTCTGGGCCTGGGGTTGGGGGCCAGTAGCGTATGAGAATTTTGCATATCAAAAGTTTTTTCTTTTCGCGTAGACAATAAATTAATTACATTTTCATAGAAAAATAGGCATCATTAGGCATAAGTAGCGATTTTTAATGAAAGCTAATACCATAAATAAGATTTGAAAACGTCACTGATGCTCAGCAGCAAGCTGGCACTGACAGTCAAAAGTTCGGTTTAAAAGTGCAGCTATATTTATGATCTTGTCCTTTTATTTGATGCAAGCAACTAGGACTAAGCCTTTGCTGTCCCACCTACTACGCCTCAGCCTAAGCACTAAGCCTCAGCCTAAGCCTAACCTACACAGGAAAACCAGGAATCTGAATTTTCTGTAAAATTTTTTCGGTTACGGATTTTTCGGATGTTTTTTACCTTTCCATTCAGAGACATTTTACAGACTTTCAGAGGAATTTCAGATAAATTTCAGAGAAGTTCAGGGGAAATTCAGAGAATTTCACCCAGAATTCAGAGACTCTGAATTTTATCTGAAAAAAATGTTACTGGCTTTTCAGATAAATTTCAGATACTTTTTACAATAATTTCAGATAAAATTTACCTGATATTTACAGATGTGAAAAACATGTGTAAAATCTGAAAAATCCGTAACCGAAAAAATTTTACAGAAAATTCAGATTTCTTGGTTTTCCTGTGCTAAGCCTAAACCTAAGCACTAAGCCTAAGCCTACGGCCTAAATTTAAGGAAAAACCTGCTGAGAAGCATCAGAAATATTTTTTTCCGCACTAAAAAACCCCAACTAGTTTCATATTTTAAAAAATTTCGCAGCTATAGTCCGGAATTTGTACTGAAACGTACTTGTGCTGTAACGCTTCAATCAGCCTGGTCCTGGTAGCTTCAGAAAAAGTTTTGTATCTTTTCAAAGCCTGAACCGATTTACAAAATTTTTTCAGCATTTAGTAGATTAGAAGTTGCTCTTTCAATGGTAGCAGCAGGTCTTCATTTGATTTAGTATTTTTGCATAAATCCAATTTTGCGCAAAAAATTTGATGTAAAGTTTAATTTTTGGACAAAGTTTGATTTCCAGCTAAAGCTTGCGTCCTACAAACTTCTAACCTAGCCTATTCGAAAGAGCGTTCAATTTTGAATCCCCCTAGGTTTGGGGATATAGGGGGACTCTGGATCATTAGTCGAAAAAATGCCGTTTTTCCGACTAATTCGACCCCTAAAGGTTTTAACACCAATAATTTCACTTCAGATTTTTATTAAAAGGGGCGACAGCTATTTTGGAGGCATGGCTGACGATGGGAGTTTCATATTTTTATTAAAAGATGGGGTAGGAAGCGAATTAGAATCGCTTCAGTCTGACCCCTGCAACCACTCTGATTTTTACAGTAAGTATATATATATTGCTTAGAATTGCTTTTTCAAGATTTACACAGCCCCATTTTGCCCCAAAAGTTGATGAAACGGCCTATTTTGGTTGTAAAAATTACAAAAATTCACGAAGTGGCGATTTGTGCCTGTGACCTCTTTGTCCTAACAAAATTAAGTCTATTTTTTGACCCCAAAACAAAAAATCTTCAGTTTCTGCTCTTAAACGGCTTATGATTTTTTCATTTTAGCATTCGTTTTTATGCACTTGAAGTCAATTTTTACCTAAAAAATGCTAAAATATACACTTTTAAAAATTTACACAACATATCCTTAATTTACTCAGCAAATTTTTAATTTACACAACATTTACACAGTGCCGATTTTGAAAAAAACCCTGTTTGGGCAAAAGGGGGCATATGTGTCCCCTATATCCCCTCCACTGTCCACCCTCTTGACTCCGCTCCACCCACCGCACGGCTTTAATTAAAAGCCATACAAAACATCTCAATACCAATTATATATAGTTGTCAGCATTACTCATTATTAATACACCATAGCAAGTAAAAGTCATGTACACTATAGCAGTAATGAATTAGGGTAAGGGAGAGATTTCCTCGACAGAAAATTTTGGGAAAATTTTTGAAATTTCAGTGTAATTTTCTTTCGTCAATTGGCCATTGGGGACCTGCCGGAAAATTTTTTCGGCGGTGTCTTAAAACCAAAGGGGAACCACATGAAAAAGGGGGGGGGGGCTGAAATCGCGAAGGGGGGGGGGCTAAAATCGCGAAGGGGGGGCTGATCTCCCCTTGGTCCCCTCCTGGGTACGCCACTGCTGGGGGCTGCCGCCCCAATTCCCCTGGAAGCAACCACTCTGATTTTTACAATAAAAAGAACTCATAACAATTGCCGCCGCCCCCAGACACCGGCAATTGTTATGATTTTAGGACGTGTTGCTGACAACTTTTTCAATGCAAATTCACCGTCAAAATTCTAAAAAGCTAAACTCTCTGCAGACTGTCGCGCCTGTTAGTTTGCTAGATTGCGTGCGCGTTTCACCCCTTCCCGCGGTCGTCAGACGACAGACGACAGAGTACTGCGGTAGGGGTAGGGGGAGTTCGGAGGGGAGATTGATGGGAGCCCTTTGCCCGCTGCTTCGTCGAGGTTGCATCGCCCAGACTCGGCTGCGGATAGTCGGACCGCGGAAAGGCGGCTCCCGTGATGACTTTCCCCCGGTCTTCGACCATTAGTTCAGCCCCCCCCCTTCGCGAAATCCTGGGTACGCTACTGCTATGCAATGTGTAAAATAACACATAAAACATAACAATAACAACAATCGACATTACTAAAAAAATGCCTCGCAAAAATTTTGTCACGCTCGCTGCCCCCCCTCCCCGGTCGACACCCAAGGTGGGCCCCCCCTTTGAAAATTCCTGGATCCGCGCCTGGCTCAGGCTTAGTAGGTGGGTTAGGAAATGCTTAGACTTAGTTGCTCGCATCAAATAAAAGGATATATACTTGCTACTGTTTAATCATAAATAAAGCTGGACTTTTGAACCGAAATTGGCTGTCAGCGACAGCGTGATGCTGAGCTTCAGTGACGTTTTGAATTCGTACTTTATTATTAATTGCTCCTTTTAACTAAAAAATGGCTATTTCTTCTCGGAAAATTTGGAGGGCTGGCGCTCAGTGGCGTACTTTGAATTGGTGGCTCACGTTGCTCCGCAGCCCCCGGTGCAGCCCCCCGTTTGCGTAATACGCCACTGCTGGTGGTAACACGTCCTCAGTGAAATTTCGCAAGTGTGTTTGCCGCAATTTACAGGCTACTAGCGCTGGTATTCATAAAAGTCGGGATAACAAGCTCGGCATTTTAGCCGTAAGTCTGGATTGAAAAAGCCGAGATAAAAAGCTTGGCTTGCACTCTTGCCTGGATTTTTATCCTAGCTTTTTGTTCAATTCACGCTTGTTCACGCCTGGCTTTTTATCCGAGCTTTTTGGTATGGAAAATCAATAACATTATTGCCATTATTATTATCCGAGCTTGTGGTTTATGAATACCAAAGGCCCACTACTAATTAATTAATTAACTTAATTAAATTAATTGACCTGTAAACAACCGGTAGATTTATGAATAACAAGAAGTCTAAAGAATAAACCGCGCTTGGTTCTATGAATACGAAAAGCCGGGTTTTCAAGCCGGGCTTGGTACAAGTCCGGATAAAAAGCTTGGCTTACAATTTTTAAATGATTTGCACGTGTTTTCAGATTTACCCTTGATGCGAGAACATGTGATATTATGATAAATTATTGGACAGCTTGATGATTTGGTCTGTCAGTTGGTTGGTGTCACTCTTGATCTGTGGGGCAATAGATTTGGCCTGAACTCTGGAACTTTTACCATCTTAATTTCGCTGATATGATTTGCCGCAATCGCGACTAAGAAAACCACCACTAGTAGAGTGAACCATGTTTAAATGCATTCCCAAACGCCAGGTTGAATACTTGGACAAGCGGCACTGCAATCTAAACACTGTGCCAGAGGATGTACTGCGCTATGCCCGGAGTCTAGAGGAACTACTGTTAGACTCCAATCATATACGAGAGCTGTCCAAGCCGTTCTTTCGTCTGGGCAAGCTGCGCAAGCTGCGACTGAGCGACAATGAGATCAACCAGGTTCCGGGAGAAATAGGACAGCTCAGCGGCCTGATTGAGTTGGATCTGAGCAAGAATGACATCGCCGAAGTGCCCGAGGGCATACGCGAGTGCGTCAGCCTGCAATACTTGGACATCAGTAATAATCCCATCACTCGATTTCCCGAGGCCCTGTGTCATTTGCGCAACCTGCGACACCTGGGCATGAATGACATTTCGCTCACGCGTCTGCCAGACGCCATTGGCAACCTAGTTCATCTGCAGGCTCTGGAACTCCGGGAAAATTTGCTCAGCACCCTACCAATGTCCCTGAGCGCCCTGCAAGCCTTGCAATTGCTCGATCTGGGCAACAATGAACTGAGTCGTCTGCCCGAAGTGGTGTCGCATTTCAGCAGCCTACGCGAGCTCTACATGGACGGCAATAATTTGCTGTCCTTGCCAGCCGAGCTGGGCCAATTGACGCAACTGCAGTCCCTGGACGTCTCAGAGAATCGCCTGGAACAATTGCCGGAGGAAATAGGTCAGCTACTTGAGTTGACCGATGTTACCCTGTCTCTCAACTGTCTAGAGCACATACCCCATCCCATTGGACGATTGAAGAAGCTAGGCGTTCTAAAGCTAGACCAGAATAGATTGATGACCCTTAGCCCGGCCGTGGGCAGTTGTACGGCTCTGACCGAACTGAACTTGATGGAAAATCTACTGCGAGAATTGCCCAGCTCGATTGGAAACCTGCGCTGTCTCAGTGTGCTGAATGTAGACCGTAATAAACTGAGCGATTTTCCGTCTACTATCGGCAGCTGTGAACAGTTGACTGTTTTGACGATGCGAGATAACTATCTGCGTGCTCTGCCGATGGAAATTGGAAAATTGGGCAATCTACGCGTGCTGGATGTCTGTAATAACCGTCTAACCAATCTACCCTATACCTTGACGGCCATGAATTTGCAAGCCCTCTGGCTGTCCAATAACCAATCCCTGCCCCTGGTCAAGCTGCAAACGGAAGAAGATGCCAAAACGGGGGTCAAGGTGCTAACTTGTTTCCTATTGCCCCAGCACCATGAGGAGGTTCACCCGCAGGGCATGCCCCTCCCCGAACCCCCGCCCCCCTCCATACCCTTCGATCCTAACCACATGGCCCCCCATGGACAGCCTATGCCAGCCCCCTTGCAGGATCAGCAGCAGAGCGCTTTCCTGGGGGGGCCCAAGGTCCATTTTCCGGACATTGATACGGAAGAAAGTGTTGACGAGGATCCCAGTAGTGTGGGAAAGTTTGAACGACACGATACGCCCCATCCTAAGCAGCTAAGCATTCAGGCCAGCAAGCTTAAGTCGCGAACGGTGGACGGACATATTATCCATCCGGATCAGGATGAGAGAAAAGACCCATCGTCCACGCTACAGCTGCGACGCTCCAGCGAACTGCCCCATCTGCCGCCCCATGGACTGAACCCCGGGCCCCCCCAGGATAATGGCTCCCCCACCGCAAACCTGCCCTCCTCCAACTCATTTCCGGGCCAATTTCCGGCCACAGACCTACCCCGCTCCCCCCGCCCCAATAAGCCCCCGCCCCCCGTTCCCCCCAAGCCCCCCACTTCCAATACGCCGTCTTCCCGACCCGACCCGTCTCAGGAAGACCACTGCACGCCCCCCACTGGTAATGGACTGTTGCCTTATGAGAAAACGGTGGGGTTTGAGGATGGGACAGAGGCTGGGGAGGGGGGAGGGGGTCAGTCAGACTGTCGCCTGAAACGCAAGGACACCCCCCATCATTTGAAAAACAAACGCATCACCAGCAGTAGCATGGAACAGCAGCATCCGACGGCGCCCCCTGTTAACGGCGTGGGGGGTCACCTGGTATTATCCGAAGAAGAAGTGGCCACAGTTATTGACCGCTCGGGCGGCCGACCCCTGGGTCTCAGTATCGCCGGAGGTCAGGAGTCCACGCCCTACAAGGGGGACGATGAGGGTATTTTCATTTCCAAAGTAAACGAGAACGGAGCGGCCGACCGGGCCGGTCTGAAAATTGGGGACAAAATTGTGCGCGTCAATGACGCCTGTATGCTGCACGTTTCCCATCGGACGGCTGTTGAGGCTATGCAGGAAGCAGGGGACATGGTTCGAATCTCAGTGCTGCGGGAAGTTTTGAAACCGGCACCCTCCACCACTCTGCAGGATCTTATGAACAACGGACCCGCCCCCTCCGCAGTGACCTCTGAACTTTTGACCCCTAGTGACCAGACCACGGTACCCTCCTGATTAGAGGCTGACTTTTTGCTTAGTCCTATAAATGTGAAATTGCTTGTGCTGGATTTGCTTGTACATTTGACTCTAACCTTCCTGTGGGGCTTGGAACTTTTGAAATATGTACCACATTTAGGATTCCTTTGAATTGAATTTTGTTGATTGATTTAATTGAACTCGTGTGTGTTTGTGTATATACTTGGTTTGAATTTTTATCGCTGATTTTATGCCGAAATTATTACGGTTTAATGTAATATGAACTGTGGCTTCGCTCCGAAATGGATTCAGTGAGATATGCTTGTATATATTGTATATATTTATTAGGGATGTCGCGGATGTGACTTTTTTGACATCCGCGGATGCGGATGTTGACTTCTGACATCCGCGCGGATGCGGATGCGGATGCGGATCTTTTTAGAATACGTTCTAAACAAGTTATGAGCCGAATTTTTGCAAAATTTTTCACCAAAAAATACATAATATACTATAAATAGCAAGTATGAATGCAAGAATGCGAGTACTAAGGAATGAGACTTAGATAAAACAGTTTGTATCGAAGTTGTGCATTCATTATACTTATCTTCTAAGCCATGCGCAGCCATCAAAAGTTTGGTTAAAACGCTATTGGTTAACTTTATGCCAACTCAAAGGCTATCAGCGTGACCCTCTGGCAACGTGATGCTTTTGGTTTTGGTTGGTGTATAATCACTATACGTATTCTGTCTATTCTTTTTAATCTACGAAAGCATGCAAGTTAAAAACTGATATTGTTGTGACAATTTACAAGTTTGTAGACTAGTCTCTCTCAAACATGCAAATGCAAAACTTAGTTCGAATATGCCCGCAATATCAAATATTCGTGAAGCCTACTTTAGAAAAGAGCGATTTGCAACCAATGAGGTGAAAAAGCCTAGAATAAAGTTTCATCCACCGTTGTAAGAGCAAAAATATTCGTATATACATGCACAAAGATCAAAATTGTCGTCTGATTTTCTACATTTTTAGTAACTTTTGCCGAATCTGCAACATCCGCACATCCGCATTAAATTTTTGCGGATGCGGATGTCAAAAAGTTGCGGATCATCCGCGGATGCGGATGCGGATATCCGCGACATCCCTAATATTTATGTACATACATGTATGAGGGGGGGATGGGGGGGACCCCCCCAAATCGAGGGGCCGGGGGGGGGGAGGGTTCCCAAAATTCGGGCAAAATTTAGTAAAAATAGCACTTTTTGGAGAAAATTTTACAAAATTTCGCAAAATTTAGTGTTTTTTTGGTGGATCAGGGGGGGGGGGGGAGGGTCCCCAAAATTTGGCCGGAGAGGCCCCCCCAAAAGTTGGACCCCGTTACATGTATATATATATAATATAATATTTTTTCTTTTCTTTTCTACACAATATTCCATTCAGTATTTGGAAATTATGTCAGGAATTGGACAAGATAATAAGTTGGTATCTATATACTAAATCCATTCAGATAGTCACAGTGTGTAATCTTGTATACCCAATCAGTGCCTGTTTGCGTTTTCTCATGAGAGATTGATGAGTGTAATAATTTTTTGTCACTTTTTGCAACTTCGTTGTTTTAAAGTCTATATATACGCGTGTATACATTGTTCCAATTAATTTTTTTGTATGTGCTATAATATAGTTTTTGTATCTCAATTCCCGTGTGGTGTAATAACACCATATATTCTTGTGAATATATGCTATTTTTATATGTGCGAATACGTAAATATGGTTATATGTACACGCGTATTATGTGTGTTATGTTGCAGGTTTCATATTTATATTCATAATACAAAAATAATGTCTGAATGTCTGAGCTTTGCTTCCATATAGATGGGCACACAACACATAGCAGACAACAAATTGGGTTTTTTAATGTGCGCATAAACACAAGGTCATCACTTATACATACCTATAGCTACAAAACTTTGCGCAAAAACTGAACATAATACAGTAATAATACGGTGTATTTTTATACGTATATATTTATTTTTTGTCTGTAAAACGTGTGTGTGTAATTTTTAATGGCATATTTTCACTTTTTTGTTACGTTTTTTTGGTTGTGCAACAATTAATAGTGTTTTGTTTGCATATGTTCTTGTTTTTACTATAGGTACAATTTAATTTACATATTCTATTGTATCTTAATAAATAATGTTATAATATTGTTTTGCTTGTCCTCTTAAATGGGTGCTTCATGTGTTTTGTGTGCTTGTTAAGTTGCTTTAGTTATATATAATTAATTGAAAGTAATTGTGTGATTTTGTTGTTGCAGTTTTTTGTTTCAAATTAGAACTTTGAAACGGCCACCTTATATATAGTGATTAGGATATATTATACTAGATCGGAACTGAATTTTTTTGCACTGGTTTGACAGTGCTTGCCCAAATTTGAGAGTATTTTGAAAGTTATATATAATTATTATCAAGTAAAAAAATACTTTTTTTAAAAATTCAGCTGCTGCTTCCGTTTGTGTCAAAAAATTAAAATAAGGCAGCAGTTAAATTTTAACTTTTTTTAAATTTTAAATTTAAATTTTTCTATCCATTTTTTTAATTTCTGAAATAGATGACCAGATTTTAGCATGGCAAATTCGAAAGAGCTTGTAGTTGAGCCCATTTATTATAAACTACTAACGCGTATGCGGATGTCATATTCAATTAATCCGGTGCGTTGAGACGTATGTCCGATTCCTGAATTGGATTAAACGGATTAGATTAAAATTTGTTTGCTTAATAATTTATCTCAATCTTGAGGTAGATTTACAAAACTTTGTGGACAATAAGCCGGTGACAAATATTTGGTTTGGCAAGTTTTTTATGAGTTAATAGACGCTATCATGAGTTGATGGCCAAACGAACATTAATATAATCCGTTTAATCCATATTAGGAATCGGCCATGATTTAACCATTTTAGGCTCGTTTTTCTGGTTTAAAATGAACGCCCTTAGTTGGGTATTGTAACTAACCGTATGAATATAGCCTGAGTGCACTGTGTTCATTATATGGACTGTATCTTTCATTTTGTTTGCTTTATAGATGTTCGAGTTTATATACTATATTACATATATTCAATTTATATGCTTTTCAGTCAACCGACTTGGGATATTATTGGATGCAATTGTTGTAGTGGGCTTATATATTTTTTAGATTATATAAAAAGATATGTAGATGCATGAAAAATTTGGGAGGATTTTTTTGGCTAAATTTTGAGGACCCCATGTCGACCAGAGGTTCTCTAAATTTTTGTCAATGCACAAGTTATTTTTGAAGAAAAAATTGTCATTTTTCACTTTAATTTCTTATTTTTATATAGATTTATACTGATCCTTTGCCAAATGAGTTCGTGATTTTTTAAGATTTTAGCATCTGGTATTCATTCATGTATTATCAGCACAATAAGAGCCCTAAAAAATTAATCTGATGGTTAAAAAACCGTCGTTTGAAATTTTGAAATATATAATGGCAGCTGTTGGTTTTTCCCATAGTTTTTTTTACAGTTTTTTTTATTTTTTATTTTTGTCCACTTGATCGTCCGCCACTTTTGGTTGTTACTGAAATAGTCGTCTTTATTTGATTTATGTTGCGCCTGTTGAATGCACCACTGACAGGTTCTGGGTGTATTGTTTGTAGAATTCCAAAACTAGATTCATGATTAGGAGGTATGCATATACGTACGTGGGGGGGGGGGGGGTTTTTTTTTTTTTTTTTTTTTTTTATTTTTTTTTTTTTTTTTTTTTTTTTTTTTTTTTTTTTTTTTTTTTTTTTTTTGTTTTTTTTTTTGTTTCCGTCTGTGGTATACATTATGAATAAGACTAAGGAATGTGTTTATTGTTCTGTAATTTTATGACACATTAGTTGGTTTATATTATGTACTCTTGGTATGAATTATATAGAGGTGTTTTCTCTAGCTCCAGTGGGGCTTAAGGTGGTAGTTACGTTTTCGACAGTTTTTATAACGTGCTATAACTTTTGATTAGTCAATAAGAGGGTGAATTTTAATGCTAAGTTTGGTGCTTTTATATGATGTAGAAAAGAAGTTACGGACCTTCAATTTTGAATTTTTTGAATTTTGAATTTTTGAATCTAATTTTTTCACGAAATAGGCTAAAGTAATACAAATAAAAAAATTGACACATCAGAAATTGTCTAAAAACATGTAAAATAACGCATGAAAAGATTGCAACATTGAGACTTGAGATTTAGTCCACGGAAGTACATTTTTACAGATTTATGTGAATGAAATTGATGTAACGCAAAATTTAAGCCAACAAAATTTTTGAAATTTTAGCATAAAGTAGACACATATGTGTGCCAATTTATCCAAAATTTTGAACAAAATCGTTGTAGTAGTTGTCAAGTTTTGCGCACTTATGTGTAATGCACTTTAGTTCAAAAAGAAATGTTACATAAATGTGACGTAATCTCAAAATGTGAAAAGCGGAAGGATAAGTTTTGGCATCTAAATTGAAGGTTTTTGACATGCCCGTGTGTCATTTTTTCTTTTTTCAATAAACGGCCTTTTTGACTAGCTACCACTTTGGCTTAGCTAAACATAAAATTTACAAAAAATTGTTGTAACTGGCTGAAAAATATTTTCTGTGAAAATTAAAAATGATTGTTTCAAGCTATTTTAGCAAGCATTTATCTCATAATAATTTATAGTTTCCTAAATTAATATGCGTACTATAAATTAGTGATTGAAAATTAATCGTAAGTTGTCAAATGTTACTCCTGCAAAACTGTCGAAAACGTTACTACCACCTTAAGTACCACAGTCAGGGGTCGGTGTCAAAATGAGACCCATGGAACGTATTTTATTGCCAGTTGTTTTTTATATTTTTCGGGATTTTTTTCTGAGGAAGTGTGCAATTGAAGAGTTTGGATGTGCTTTTATTGTGCTTGTCGTTTTTGTTGTTTGTATGTTTGACTCTAACCAGAGTTAATTTGCCAATCGGGTAGACTTAACCTGCATAGGATTGCATTGTATTGTCTACGTTATGTTCTTATTGTTGCAATATTCTTGCGGATCTGACAAGCTGAATTAGTAGTGACCAAGTTGGCAAACTTTGTATTAAGACCCGAGTTTATTAAGACGTTTCTTAGTGGGTTGGTAATTACATTATTTTATAGTTTTTTGTTGTTATGTTGAAAGAGAATGTGTGGTCTGATATGGAGGGCTGGAAAAAGGCTTCTTTTCATATTCAGACGTACCTCTAGTCTGATTCAGACCTTCTTACAAGGTCGGTCTTAATGACTGGTCGTGCCAAAAAATTTCAAGAGTATATATATACATAACCAAAAATTGCTATACCCTGAAACAAAGCCATACGCGTGATTTCATTACGAAAAGAACAAATTTCAGCCATCCAGAGTACAGCAAATAGTCGCGAAAATCCCAAAATCACGCCACCTATTTTGTCTCAGGGTTTAGCATTTTTTGGTCAGACTTTGGAAGATGTAGAAGATATTCTTTCCATCATTTTCTCTTGATCTTATTTAGATTTTGCCGTCGACGTCAGCAGCTGGGTGTTGACGTGAGTCGTTGGTTGAGTTTTTTTTATTTTACCATGAGTTTTCAATGTTAGCCTGCTCTGTGTCAAACTTGAATCAAGTAGAAGAACGCATACGTGGGTAGGTTGCTACTTTAGGGGTGGGGGATTGAGCCACCGAGGGGAGGGGGATGGCGTGTACCGTCTCAAACTGATTGGTTTACAGTACGAACGGACAAACGTGAAGCTATTAAGGCTTAGGGCGTTTCCCATAGGAAACGAAAAATAGGAAATACGACTCAGATCAGCTTAAAATAGAATCTAATTGATTGAGTTTTTTCTCTGGTGGCAACTTGGCGAGATCTAAGCCTGTTTTATGCATTGGTCAACTATTTGTTAATAATAGATTGTTAGGGTCGATTCATACCTGCAGCCGTTATTGTCCGTTCAGTCTGCAAAATTACTAAAAAGATGATTTAAACTTTTTATTAATAGTAATAATAATAATACGCAAGATGAGAGGCTTTTTATCGTAACTTAACTTTGTTGGCTAAACGGACATACGGCTGTGAGTATTAATCGACACTTATTGTATACATACAGTATAATGAACTAAAGCATAGTGTATGTATTTGTTGTGTTTTTTGTTTGTTGTTTTTGTTATACTTTTCCGAAAACTTAGGCTTAGGATTTTTTCATAATTTATATTAACTGGATTTGAGTAACTAGATTAATTTCAATAACCTAACATAAGAATGACGAAAGTTCATAAAACTTTGTAGAACGACTAAACCGTTGCATTTGCATACTTGCATTGTTTTATGAATATAAGTTGATCCAATGTTGAGTTTTGAAGTTAATCTAATCCAGTTATATATATTATGAAAAGGCCCTTAAAAATATTTTTCAGCAGTCTTAACAAAACAAAGTTCACAATCAGAAATTTTTTTAATATATGTATGAATATTTAATTAACTATTGTAAAATTTTAATTGGTTTATTTAATTGACATTTTTTGTTATTCCACTGTGGCAACATTCAGTTTGTGGTTTTAATCGACATTTTGTTTATCCTTATTCGTAAGTTATATCTATTTGTGTGCGTTTGTCCGTAAGATAAGTTTGATTCATATAACCAAGAGTACATATTAGCGTCTCACTCTGTATAGAAGAAGAGTGAGACACTCTCCAGCCTGCCTGTGTTCTAGCACAACAGATTCGCTGGTCGTTTTTAGGCTACATGTTGACATTCTATGCAACATGTGACTGGCCAATCAGAAGCGAGCTTCTATTCTCTGATTGGCAGACGCCTGTGCATGTGCACGTGCTCCAATCATAAAACGGGATAGGGATAAAGGTTAATAACTCATTATTTATTCATAGTCTGCTTGTTAAACATTAAAAAAGGTTGGCAAATACCTTTGGGGATATTTGTGAAACTTTCAGCGAAATTGATTGAGAAATTTTGAAGAAATTCAGAAAAGTTTATATCTCAAAAGTTTCTCCATCAATTTCGCTGAAAGTTTGCCAAAATATCCCTAGAGGTATTTGCAATCCTTTTTTAATGTTTTTGCAAGCAGACTATGAATAAATAATGAGTTATTAAGCTTTTATCCCTATCTTAATGCTTATCAACGCATCAGCGATTATATACTAAAGTGTGTTACGCAGGGAATCTATGCGCTGATTGGTCAGCCACATGTTGCATAGAATGTCAACATGTAGCCTGAAAACGACCAGCGCATCTGCCTGTGCTAGAACACAGCCAGGCTGGAGAGTGTCTCACTCTTCTTATATATAGAGTGAGAAGCTATTATGTACTCTTGATATAACTGGTTTACCCAATTAGTCTATAAAATAGTTTGCTTTTGTTCATTTTCATCTGTGCGGCCGTAAGTAAGAATAGAACCTTACTTACGGACAAAGACGGATTAGAGACAGTTTTTTACGGACAAATGGACCGTTTTTTTGTGTCTCATTACTGTCTGTGTTTATATTATGTTCTATTACCTTAACGTATATTGTATCTATTTTATAATAAAGTTTTCTCCCGAACTGTTGTGTTAAAGTCTTTCTTCTGTTTCTTGTGTGTGTTTGATGATGAGTCGAAGGTATATATACCGTAATAATTTCTGAAGTACAACTGTATTTATACATGAGTAGTAATGCCCGCTTCCCACTGCAGGTTTAAGGTTTAACGTAGAACTTGATTTGAGCATATTGCACATTCCCACTGCAAAGCTTTAAGGTTTAACGATGTTGAAAAATTTCTGCTGTTTGGTTTAAGGTTTAAGGATTCAGCCAATCAAGTACGAGCTCTAGGCGGAACTTCTGTATGTTGCCACTCAGCTGCGAGCTATGGCTAGGCGGAGCTTCTGCATCAAGGCAATGAATATACAACATTCAAATATCGTAAACCTCAAACTGCCAGTGTGGATGAAACGTTAAACCTTAAAGCATGAACCTTAAACCTGCTACCTGCAGTGTAACCGGTCATAAGCCTAACGTGGGGTAACTATGATTTTAAAGGCCCAATTCCTGAAAAAAATTTGCAGAATCGATTTATCTTTAGTTGCGAAACAAGTTACTGCACTTTTGCGACGCGAATCTTGAAGGTAAACTTAGCTATCACGTTGGCTTTAGTCTTCAGAGAATACGACTTAACTTTATCAGTGGGTAAAGTTAGCCTAACTTTATATGCAGGTGATTTTGAGAATTCGGCCCCTGATCTTAGTTGTAACATTTAGCCAAAAACCGAAAGCAGTACTATAATTTTAGAAGATTTTGTGATTAATTTGTGAATTGCATTTAAATGTTCGTTTTGTGGAACACTCCTCTGTTTCCTGTCGTGCTATGCTATTTCCCCAGTCCCTAGACCACTGTGCGTTAGCCATGCATGCAAGTGTGTGTGTGTGTGTGTGTGTGTGTGTGTGTGTGTGTGTGTGTGTGTGTGTGTGTGTGTGTGTGTGTGTGTGTGGCACCGAGGCCTGTGTTGTGGCAAAATGAGCCGACAGGCAATTGCCTGGTGGATTTTGAACTTTTGTTGGGTGTGAGATTAATCAGAATTGGCCTGAAAATTTGCTGGGGAAAGCTTGTTGCTTCCGGTGGCCTCCTTACTGTGCCTCAACTTTTCTGCCAGCTAACAGTGTATATACGTATATATATAATATATATATATATATATATATATATATATATATATATGTATAATATATATGTATATATATATAATATATTTATAATATATATATATAGTATATATGTATATATAGGGCTGTGGCATAGTTGATTATGAGATGATGTGCACGCGATAGCGTTTAATAAGGTGGATGGGGATAATGACCCAGCGCCGGCAGAAACGACACTTTTGCGTTGACCGGTGCAATAACATTAATTCTGATCTTAGGGTTATGGGCGTAATATATTGCTACTTAAACTAGCGAGCTCGCGTTGGAACGATACATTTATGCAGGTTGTGGAAAAAAGATTTCACGTAGGTATATATGATATAGTTTATATATACGTACATACAGTGGTATAGAAGTATGATTATGTATAAATAAAGAGGAGTCGAGTCTTTTAAAAGATGTGTATTTTCTTTGGTCGATGAAAAAGCGAGGGTCCCCAAAATTTGTCCGGAGGGTCCAACGAAATTTTGAACCTTGTTACATGTAAGCATTATACTTATTGTATGCGAACATTTTACAAAATTTAAGGGTTTTTTTGGTCGATCAGGGGGCGTCCCCAAAATTTGGTCCAAGCCCACGATAATCACGATAATATCCTGGCATGTATGGGAGTAGTATATATGGGACATATATACATTCCTTATTTCTATTCCTGTATGCCCTTCCTTCATTCTTATTTACCATGAGCACAGCTATATGGCAAGAGTAGGTAAATATTGCTCTGAGTTCTGACCCTTTCATATTCACCTGTGCGGCACATATATATATGTAGCTTTGAGCTTGCATTCACAGCACGTGTGTGTGTGTGGCGTGGAATGTGAGTTCTAGTAAGTTACGCAGGAAGACGGAGCAATTTAGATGTACCTCTGTTACCTCTGCTTGCCCGTGCAGACGAGCACAGGAGACAGGGAGTAATTATTTATATACCTAGATGAGTAGATGACAGGCCTACGTATGACGGGATATTGGAATGTAATATATTAGGTTAGCTAATGAAATGGCTGGGGGCCACAGAGAAAGACCGGGTTACAGACCGCTATTGTCCCCTGAGGGCTGCCCAATGAAACAATATGATCTGGCTAGGATCAATTGGTGCTACTGTACGTAACTTGGTACTACTGCTGTACGTATATCAGACAAACTGCAGGTAGATATAATAGTGTGTCAGGGATTGAGGTTTTTTGCGCATTTATGCGTGTTCGCGTGTTGAAGTAGGGGAAAGACGCCAAATATGGGCACACCCTAAATTAACACTTGTATTATAGGCGCTAAAAGTTGCCTAATATGAGCCATCAGTTGCCTAATATGAGCAGTAGGTGCCTATTATGGGCATTCTGAGAAACAAATACTCAGCTCTATCTACTTTATGGTAAATGCAAAGTAATGAATACTAACTTCAGACAAATTGTATTTTTCTCAGAAACATTTATGCAAATATGGTTATTACAGTAAATGCAGAAAACAACTAAAGCAAAATCTTGGAAAAAAAGCAGGTTAACAAATCAAAGCAAATACAATTTAAATCACTTGGAAATCAAAGCAAATATAGCTCAAATAAATCAAATGGAAACTAAACCAGTATTATGGCTAATTATTGTTTTTTTTGCTAAAAACTAGTTTGTTGTGACTAGGTAGTAGTTTGTCAATCCAGCAGGCAATTTTCAGAAAATCAAAACTTTTGTAAACAATTAGGTCCTGTGCCCTTTTTGCAAATTTTACGCTATGCACACAAACGGCGGTAAGCTTAGCTGCTCAAATCCCTCTTAGAACAGGTCACAGTATAAATGACTGTTCTAAATTGACATTACAATAACTATTAAAAAATTTCAATCTAATATAACGTAGCCATTTTTAGAAAAAATTCTAGAACATTCATTAATTGTGTTGTTATTTCTATTAGAAAACCCAACTTATATTTACAGGTGAACACATAAGTAACCTTTCAAAACTGTTATAGCAGACTAACCAAAAATTCAACTTATGTCGAAGTATACGCACATCCAGGTTACACAAGTCATAAAAACGTCATAGGTCAAACAAGTCCGTGTAAACTAAAAAAGAATTCGCTCTAAGACTCTACAAAAGTCAAACTTGAACAAAATCACTTGGCATTGGAGAAACAAGCTAGGCATAGAAAGTAGCGGTCCAGTGCTTTTCCGGGACATTTATCGTGCTGCCACTTGTCACAATTTGAACACTGAATCCAGTTTGACCCTGCTTTATCGATTCTTTTGCACGCAGCACAAGGATCGTACGTCTGTGCACTTGAAGTAGACGGCTGGTCAGCAGGAGTGGGTGTAGTATGAGCAAGCGTTGTTATTGCCGCAGTAATGCTTTTGCATGACTTCGGATTCTTTTTTTCACCGCGGCGGTGTTTGGGAAAATTTTTCCCCCGGGAACTTCGACCAGTTTTCTTCATACGCAAGATTTCAACATTTTCCGGACTAGTTAAGTGCATTTCTAAAATACAAACCAGAACCCAAAATTCATACCTAAGGGTGGACTGCACCAAATCGAATAACTTAAGTCTGAGCTGGAGCTGAATTCCAGTTAAATAGATTTAGTTAAGTTATTTATATCGCAATTAAACAGCAATTTTTAACTAAATCTTAAGCCCCAACGCCCAACTGCGCTAATCTTCATTGGTTCAGCGGACTTAGCCGATTTAAGGGATTTAAGTCTGAGTTAAATGGGTTTAAGCTTAAGCTGCAGATTTCTGCACAGCAGTCATAAATTTATGCCAATTCAGACAAAATTTCAAAATCCCCGACTCCACAAAATGGCCAGAGTGGGACCCCTGTGTTTCCCTGGGTCGAATTTTTAATGGGGTTTTGTATATACCTCATTTCTCAATTATTTGTCTGGTTCTTACCGGCATTGAGGCGACGACGTTTTGGCTCCGGTGGGGCAATGTTTGGAGACAAATCATCGGGAAACATATCCAAAAACGATTGTTGGCCATTTTCGTCCAACTCAATTTCCAGACCCACGCCTTGATATTCCGAGTCTTGTGGCTCCGAGTATACAATATTTGGCATTGAACTAGAATTGGATGTTGGAGTACTTAATAAATTGACTGGCAGAAAATCGTTCAAATTTCGAGCCGCTGACTGATGACGGGGCGGCGAAATTGCACCCAATGTAGAAGTTTCAGCGGCCGTTTCCAGGTAGCCCAAAACCGGTTCAGCTTCCGAAACTTCAACTTCTGGCACATCCGCTCGGTTATTGGTCTCAGTAGTGAAATCACTATCGTCATCATTTTCCTCCGTTCTCTCCATAGAGGCCATAGTATTCACAGCGTCCACCAGAGCGTAGGCCTCATCAGGCACAGCATTCGGGTTAAACGGGTAAATGCCCGTTGCACGAAAACCTGAGATTGCGTTATGAGCCTGAGAAACAGGCGTCCATGCCAATTTATACAATCTCGATATGTGATGCACCGTAATTTTGTAATCGGCCTTGTGGTTTCGATGATTTCTGATCCAATTATCGCACACAGTGGTCCATTTACGTTTAAACGGACCAAAAACACAACGATCAAGAGGCTGTAGATAATTTGTGGTGTGAGCAGGCAAGCATAACAACTCAACATTGTGCGCACGGGCAACTTCAATTGCATCCAACGAGGCATGGCTGCCATGCCCATCCAATATCAAAACCAAACGTTTTCCCTCTGGAACTGGTGGGGCATGTTCCACAAAGTGCTTCATAAATTCTACAAATTTTTCGTTGTTAGACCAGCCGTTTTCTGACACTGTAACTTTGGTTCCTTGAGGCACACCTTCTAGCCATTTACTATTCACTTTTGCTCCCTTAAAAATCAACATGGACGGTATGAATTTCCCACTGGCACTGCAAGCAGCAACGAGTGTCGTTATTGTTCCTCTTTCAGCTGAAACATTTTTCGGTTGTGTGCGAAAATCAGTGAATGAGATCACTTCTGCAGTGCTGTTTGGCACTGTAACAAGAGCCGATTCGTCCAAATTCCAAATCAGGTCAGGACAATCTCGAACACCAGCGGAATTCAAAACGGTATTAAGCACGTCGAACCAGGCTCCAACTTTTTGACGATTCATTCCCAGACCACGCATGAGTGACGTATTTTCTGGTTTGCGCAAGGTAATACCTGGTTGGCGAGCTTTAAACAGTTTCCACCATTTTTTGCCCGCTCGTTTCTTTTCTTTGTTAAGGGTATGTGGAACCCCATTTCGTTCACAATACTCAAAAACCATCTCACGGACGCGCTGGACTGTCACCGGGTATCCTTGCACGGACACTGCTTGCAAGAGCTCGAACAGTTGATTTTCGGCTTCAGAAGACATTACAGGAGGTCGACCCAGTGGATGGCCAGCCTGTTGGTTGGTCTTTATTTTTCTGGATAAGGTTTGCCGGGGCACATTATATTTCTTTGCCACCGAAGCAACTGAAATAAAAAAGATTGAAACTAAATTTACACTTAAGACTAAGTTTAACACTTTACGTTAAACATTATGAAAATACCGAGCATTTGTCAAAAAATAAGCAACACCAACCATTATACGACCGTAGCATTTAAACCTCAGCCAATACTCGACTGTTTTGTAATATGGGATGAGCAATTGATTACTGTCAGAGGCGAATCAGCTATAACCAAACTCAGTTGCTTAAATCAACAGCTACAATACATGAGCTTTCAAGAATATCACTACTACAATTGGTCTGTTTTGAGCTTTAAACATCGAATCTAAACAGTGGAAATGTCCGTTATCACTTGCAATAGTATTAAATAATCATTTTGTAATTCGCATTATACAGTCTTTACCCTTGCCACCCTGTCCCACTTCTTTTATTGCATTTTCCATCCTTTGTTCAGAGTATATATTGACGCCTCGCAGTTTTTCGTTTTTTCGGACTTGGTCGAGGAGCCCTCCGCTTGACCGTCCCCGGGCGCCTGTTGGCTGATGCAGGCATTTGCACAAAGGGTACAGTGGCCACTGGATAAGGCCGTCGTTCTGCGTTGCTGCGATTGAGCTGCTTTGTTCGCGCCATAAAGGAACCACTATAATAAATTAGTGAAAATACGTAAAAAGTAAAAACTGGTAACTTGTGATAAAAACTGACAACTGATAAGCTAATAACTGATAAACTATTAACTTAACTAACTCATCACGTCTAAAAAGTTAGCTAACGCCTTTGTTAAATTAGCTGTAGAGTCTTGGTAGGTACGCATACACTCCAGCTATGTTTAACGTGCAGCCCATATTAAGCATCTCATGCTCATATTAAGATACCAATTATATTGACACTGCTCATATTTGGCACCCAAGTAAAAATCGAAAAAAAACTCAAATCTAGTACTACTTTTTTACCAAAACAATGCGTACGTACGTTGAACATAATTTATTTCGAATCTGCTATAGTGATTGTATAAGTATAATACACTTGTATAACTTACATCAGTTGTGCATCAAAGAATCCGAGGCCCAAACTAGTTTGGGGGGATTGAGAAAACACAGAACATACGAGCCAACGCAACGACCAGCCGCATACAAATGATGATTGCAAAGCGCACCTAGTTTAATTGGTCGAGATCTTTTCACGTGACTCAGATGACATATTTGGCAAGAAATTGCTGACATTTGATTTGTTCTTGATGTCACGTGTGCAAAAATCTGCCACTCATAACGAATTAGGTGCTCATATTAGGCATCTGCCCATAATTGGCGACTCTCCCCT
>JASANF010003128.1:0-113689 GCA_030248245.1 Trissonchulus sp. WLG1_4 | reverse complement strand
ATAGTAGTTTAATAATATTTTAAATTAATGCAATAATACAGAATTATACAAAAGTTAGATTAATGTAATGACATAGAATTTGATAAATATTACAGTATTTGGTCATATTTTAGTCTGTCTTTGGTTAATTTTTGTTTATTCTTTCGGTCGTATGTGTTAATCATAGGTATAAATTATTGACTGGTGTGGTTTTGTGTGGTCATAAGTGTGTTTCTGGTGGTAAAATTTTGGTTCTGAACTATTGATTGCCGGAACTTAGTTAACCCTTAGTTATTTTTTGGTTATTTATCACTGTGTTATGTGTAAATCATAAGCTTGATTTTGTGATTTTAGTGGTTTTGTGTGGTTGTGAGTGTGTTTTTGTGGTTATGTTGTGGCTGGTGGTGGTCATGTAAAAAATGTAGGTTATATAAAATTTATTAATTAGTTCTTGTTTATTAATTTATTATTATTATTAACTAGTGAAGAAAAATGCCCTTGTCGGTCGGCTCCTTGGGTAGAATTGCTTACTGTCTGTCTAAAGCGGAAAAATACTTAGTCTGAGCTTGTAAAAGCATTGGTACAAGACTTTATTAACGAGAATATGCAATTCGTGTGAGCTCGTTAAAGTAGGTGGACTAGGTATACCTGTTGAGAATAGGAATATGATCTTCGTAAGGCAGACACTGTTTTCCGCACCCTATTCGCGCGACCTTCAGCTAAAATATATCTTTGCTCATGTAACATAGAGGCTTTTTCTACACTAACTCAACATTGGCAAATGGCAAAAACGTTAGAGCGGGCACTCATAATAATCTTAGCTGAAATGTCGTCTTTTGGATGAACGGCTGAAATGATTCGGGGGTGTGCAAACAATCGGTCAGGGAGTTCTAAAGTTCTCGGCTGACAAGGACGCTGAAAACCCTACCTCGCACCAATGTATATATTTTGCACGTCATAAATGGGTCAATTTAGGTCGCAGTTTCTTGTACGAGTTAAGCTCTTGCTTTTAGATTATGGACTCTCAGATTATGGATTTGTTCCTACTTTAGCTTAAACACATCTAACACAATATGCATTATTCAAATATGATCGAATGAAGTAAGTCGAATGAAGTAAGATGCTTACAAAGTAACATAAACATAAATTTTGATCAAACGATAAGTTAAGGACGTGGATAAGGTCTGCAGTTATCTCACAGAACCTTTTTATCAAGCATTTACAACAACAATAATAATAAGAACATGCAGTTGAAACAAACCCAGAGCGGGCTGTAAGTTCGCGCGAATAGGGTGCGGAAAACAGTGTCTGCCCTACGAAGATCATATTCCTATTCTCAACAGGTATACCTAGTCCACCTACTTTAACGAGCTCACAAGAATTGCATATTCTCGTTAATAAAGTCTTGTACCAATGCTTTTACAAGCTCAGACTAAGTATTTTTCCGCTTTAGACAGACAGTAACCTATTCTACCCAAGGAGCCGCCCGACAAGGGCATTTTTCCTTACTAGTCCTCTCTATTTCTCCGCTGTAGCGGAAACGAAGCACAGAGCATAGCTATCACTACATATAGCTAAGACGGCTTCACTGCCTGAAGCGGACCAATATAGTATGTACGTAAGTGTACATGTGTACATATATACCTATGTAAAATTTGACCCCTTGGACCCCGTTCGGGGTGTGTTGGAAACTTGGAATCCAGGGTGGTTCTAGACAAAAACAAACGACGGATTCGTAATCAGGGGCTCAAATTATCTTTATGGACATCAAAATTTAAATTTTGAAAGTTTTACCCCTTGGACCCCTGTCGGAGGGGGGGGGAGGTGGTGGGGCCGCAGGGGAGTCAACGAGCGTCATAGACAAAAAAAGACCTCAGATTCGTGTTCAGGGTTTCAAATTACATAGATGAACATCAAAATTTGAATTTTCAAAACTTGACCCCTTGGATCCGTTGTGGGGGGGGGTACCCTAGGAGGGGGTCGTAGGAGAGTTTACGAGAGTCACAGACAAAAATAAACCTCGGAGACGTGTTCAGGGGGTCAAATGGACATCAAAATTTCAAATTCGAAAAAATTGACCCATTTTGACCCCCTAGGTGGCATCTGGGGGCCACGGGTGTCCAGAGTGGGCATAGGCAAAAATAAATCCCATATTCGTGTTCAGGACACCAAACTACCCCTAGAGACAAGTTTTTGAGAATAAGCTCGAAAAAAAATTTTTGACCCCAAAAGTGCAAAAGGGTCCCAAGTCCCATTTGGGAACACCCTGGGGGGGCAATCGGTGGGGCAATGGGTATTAATCTGATATGTTTGCAAGTTCACAATCCATATTACGCGAAAAAACTTGAACTATTATGAAAAACAAACAGCAAACCTAATTATTCTACTATGAAGTTACGTACGCGCATCCATGAAATACAGCCAAAAGGGAGGGGGGTACCGTCTAGGGGACTGTTCAACACCTGAGCAAGAAAGTGGCAATACCAGTGAATGTACAGCATATGGGTTTATATTCGCATACAAAACGATAGACCTCCAGCTATAACCATGATAGCTCCACTGCCCGTAGCGAACCTACCCCCGCAATACACGTAGCGGGGGGTATGGGCATGCCCTGGGGCTTATAGGCCTAAATTCAAAAAAGCCCATGTTAGTTTCTATTCCACTGCTGTACCAGCTCACATGCAAAAGATCATGACTGGCCGTTTTGCGCAACTTCTTAAAAAGTGTGCTAAACTTTTTCGTACTTTTTACTTTTTTACTACTTTTTTCGTACTTTTTACTTTTAGTAAAAGTAGACACTTTTCCGTGTCTATTGCAGGCTATACGAAATGTGAAAAACCAACAAAGGTGTCGCTCGGATAAACTACCGGCGAAAAAAGTTCTGGGGAAAAAAGAGCGAAAGTCCGTTAATTTATGGGGGTCCCTGGGGGTATCTCAGAAAATACTCTACCGATCCGGCTGAAATTTCGCCAACGCTTAGGTATTGCCAAGAGGTGTACACACACAAAATTTTGTGTAGAAAGCTCTTCTATATTTTGAGCTACAAAAAGTTCAAATTCTCAAAATCCGCAATACTGCTAAATTTTCCTATTCTAGGGTTGGGCGCTATCGCGCCAACCCTGATATCATCACATTCGTCAGTATTTCACTCCCACATTATTTCAGTTTTTATACTTGTTTTACGGTAGTTCATGTCCTATAGTATAGTCTCAGCAGGTAAAGTTTACACTTAAATCTAATTATTTTAAGTAATAGTAGGACTATTTTAATTATCTTACTGTCATTCGATAGCCTTTTTTTAGCAATAGTGCGATCTATTGATTTAATGTATATATAGCCTTAGCCGTTGTAAAGTAATAGTAGCTCAAGTAAAACTATACGCCTATGTTTATGTGCTTAACAGAAAAATTACTGGGTCAACTTCGACTCACCATTTTTACTAAATGCTGTGTAACTTCAACAATACTAGGGCGATCAACTTTACTTTTATATCATCGAATATGTAATAAGTTTATGCATTCAACTACGTAAAAATTTTAGGGGTACGACAACCGAACTAGCCACGCTAACTCAAAATAGTCGAAAAATGGCCAATTTTTAGCCTTATGCAGCGTAGTGAAAGGCGGTTTGAAACTGGTTTTCAAGGCACTTCCGCGTACAATTGGTAAAAAATACCTAAAAATTATTTATCTCAAGTAATAGTGGGGTGATCAGCAATATCAATACGTCATTGGATAGCCCTATCTGTTTTACATAGTGCGAACTAAATATCTAGTAAATTTCTTCCGCCATTGCTGAGCTATAGAGTCTTAAGTATGATCATACCCCTATCTTTATGTGATAAACTGAAAAATTATCGTGTCAATTTCAACTCAGTGTTTTTACTTAACTCTCTGTAACTCCGGTAATACCAGTGGAATCAACTTAACTCTTACATTAGTGGATAGGGCATACGTTTGTGCATACAACTTGCTAATCGCGGTGTTTCTAGTGTAGGACAGCAGAGAACACAACAAGGCAAATAGCTCACTTTAATGTACAGTAATGACTAACTAATGTTTTCAGATTTCAAATCCCAGTTACTTTTCTCCACATTCCCCCTTCGTTGTAGATTGGTGTAAGCGGTCGATAAAAGTTACCACTTATTGATCCAATTTTTCAGGACATCGTCGTACTCTTTGCGGATATCGGCGATTGAGGTTGAGATGACGAACAGGGGGAAACTCCATATACAGATTGTATTTTGAACCAGATTGGTTAAATGCTTTGCAATCAGGATCTTTCTTGACAAACCAGTATGAATTTTGGTTTTCTTTGAAATTTTTTTCTGGGTCTTTGGTTTCAGTAGTTAAACGCTCGTTGTATGGTTTTAAGCGATTGAAGTGAATCACGCGCCGTGTATTCTTGTTGCTACTTTGCTGAATGCGGTAGTTTAGATCAGATATTTTCTTTATTATTGTATAGGGCTCGCTTCGTTGCTTGCTAAAGCCCTTTGCAGGTGCAAGCTTCAGCAAAACTTTATGTCCAACGTTGAATGCATCTCCATAAACTTTCTTGTCATACTGAAATTTCTGTTCCTTAGACGCACTTCTTAAATTGAAATTGACACGCTTTAATGTCTTTTCAATTGTCGTTTTAAGTTGCTGCACATACATTCCGTGTTGGGTTTTTTCATGACCTCATCTGCAGGGGAGCGTACTTCTCTTTCGAACACCACAAAATTTGGTGAAAATCCAGTGGACTTGTGAACACTTGCCCAATACGCACACATAACAAGGGGCAGCCAAACGTCCCAATCTTCTCCGCTGTCGTCCACGTATGCTTTTAGCATAGTCTTGATTGTTTTGTTTCATCGCTCCACAACACCTGCACCTTCTGGATGATATGCGCTGGAGCGAGTCTTTTTGTAATGTGCAGGAGCTCACATATGTCTTCCATCAACTTATTGTCAAAACTACGCCCTTGGTCTGAATTAATACACTCAGGAATACCGTAGCGGGACACAAATTCAGTCACAAGGACGTTGGTAACGGTTTTTGCAGTGGCGTCCCGCAGAGCGTAAGCTTCGGCAAATTTAGTGAAACTGTCCACCACAACCAGAATGTAACTGTTACCAGAACTGCTGGTTGTGAACTTTCCCATTAGATCAATCACTAATCTTTGAAAAGGTCAATTGACAGTAACTGGTTGCAGGGGAGCGCGACGTGTCCGAGCTTCGGGTTTAATTTGCTGGCATGAAAGACAGTTTTCGGTTTCGCGTCTTGCAGTACTTTTCTACATCACGTCTCCATCCTGGCCAGGAAAATCGCCGACGAACTTTTTCAGTCATTTTTGCAAAACCGATGTGACCAGAACTTGGGGAATTGTGTTCCAGATTCAAGACATCTTGCACTGCCGATAGTGGCAGCACAACTTGTTCGTAAGAACAGCCAGCATTGTTTCTGTATCTTCGGTGAAGAACACCACTGCGGACATACAGGTGTTTAAACTGGTCGAACATGGCCCGCAAATAAAAAGAAGATGCTTCGTATTCCTCTTGGGTAGGTAAACGACTACGACGCACGTACCCATACGGATGCTTTATATCCGAATCTTTCAGCTGCAGTTGCTTTATATCGAGGCTTTTGGTGGAAGAATCTAACATGTTTACATCGTCCGCATAGCCTCGATTCTCAGCTGGAAGCAATCTTTCTGTTGAGGCACACCATTTACACGCACACGGATCCAGACGTGACAGAGCGTCCGCGTCCACATTGTCTTTACCACGTCAAATTACAAAAAAGGACTTCAATTACGAAATCATATTCAGCTAATGTCTCAAACCAGCGACCGAGTTGACCTTCAGCATCTTTTAAACGTCGAATCCAATTCAGAGCTGCATGGTCCGTGCGGATGGTGAATTGCTTACCCAGCAAATACGGACGAAAGTGTCGAACAAACTCGACTACAGCGAAAAGCTCGCGCCGTGTCACACAGTACTTTCTTTCGGCCTTTGACAATATCTTGCTACCGTACGCTATTGTTCGCTCCTGGCCATCCTGCACTTGTGACACCTCAGCACCAATGGCCCATCCAGACGCGTCTGTATCTAATACAAAACGAAACTGTTCATCAAATTTAGGATAGGCCAACACTGGCGCAGTTGTCAAAGCAATTTTTATGGCATCAAAAGATCGTTGACAATCTGGTGACCAATGCCAGACTACATTTTTCTGAGTCAAGCGAGTCAAAGGATGCACTATGTCGGCAAAATTCTTAATGAACTGTCGATGATATGAAGCAAAACCGAGGAACGACAAAAGGTCACTCAGGTTAGTAGGGACTTTCCAATGCTGCACTCTTGAAGCTAATTTTGGACTTGGATGGCTGCCTTCTTTCAACAGCATATGTCCCAAGTACTCCACAGAAGGTTTCAAAAACGTACACTTGGATGGCTCAGTCTTCAGCCCTGCATCCAGTAAACGTCGCAGTACTTTTCGCAGCCGTCGACGATGTTCTTTGCAATCCTTCCCGGCTACCATAATATCATCGAAAAAAACTGTGCAGTCTTCAAAAAGTCCATCAAGAACCGTTTGCATTGTGCGCTGAAACGTGGCTGGAGCATTAGTGAGGTCAAACGACATCACATTAAACTGGAAAAGGCCAAACGGAGTGACAAATGCTGTCTTGTCTTTGCTATTTTCTGCCAGTTCAATCTGCCAATACCCATTGATCAGGTCCAAGCTGGTAAAATATTTTGCTCCACCCAGTTTGTCTAGGCAGTCTTGAATGTTTGGCAGAGGAAAACTGTCTTTGACTGTTAGGTCATTTAACCATCGGTAATTGACGCAGAATCGTTTTGTCCCGTCTTACTTGGGCACAATTACAATCGGTGACGCCCATGGAGATTCAGACTTTGAAATGACTTTGTTCTCCAGCATTTCAGACACCATCTTTTTAACGTCGTCCAAAAGGTTAGGTGGAGTCCGTCTCATTTCCTGCTTGAAGGGCTGCGTACCTTGAACATCGATAGCATGCTTTGCGAATTTGCAACGGCCATAGTCAAGTGCGCTGAAGGCAAAAACATCTTTAAATTCTTCCAGCAAGGCCCACATTTTTCGTTGTTCCTCTCCGTCAGGTATATGGCTGAGGTCAATCATCGTGTGTAGTCGTCTAAGTTTCTCATCTGAGCTGAGCTCAAACGCAGTAGAGCAAACAAAAGAACTGTTAAACAAATCAGCAGATGCTGATCCAGACACAGTTTGATCAACACTAGTAGACATACAAGAATAAAACAGAGCATGGTCATAAATGTCTTCTAAACGAGTAATTTCTGCAATTTTAGTTTTTGCATAAATCAACTTGGAATAGGCTGTTAGATATTGTAACACAACAGATACACAGTTATTAATCGGAACATTCAAAGAGGGCACCACAGTACATGAGTTACACTTTCTAATAAATTTGGGTGCAGGCTCAACAACGCCCATCACACCATCGAGACAGCCGAACACTTCGGCCACATCTGCGGTGGCCACCACCTGTGCAAACGGTGGCACAATTGTCGCACTGCTCAACTCTAAGTCGCAACAAACAGCAGGTTAGTCTTCGCGACCCTTGAACCACTTGCCATTTGGCCAAACCAAACACCACCGGTTCAAATCCAGACTGCACCGGTTAGGACCCAAGAAATTGGTTTCCAAAATAGCATCTCGACACAAATTTTTTGCAACAAACACACAATGTTGCTTACGTAAAGTTCCAACCTCGATTGGCACCGTAACAGTTCCCAAAATGTTTAACTGCCCACTATTCAATACAATACTATTAGGCTTTAAGGATTTAGCCCAGTCACTGCCCAAAATACGGTCACAAACATTACTAGAAATAATAGTATAACGTGACCCAGAATCAACCAGTACAGTTACAGAAGGATTATTAATTAAAATATTAAGCTCGGGGCAAAATAATTGTCGGGCCATTGCAGTGGCAGCTTCCGAGCGGAACGAACGGAACCTTCAGAACGGAAGCGGCCCATTTAAATCTTTCGGCGTGCCACAATTATCTTGATAGTGTCCAACTTCCCCACACAAAAAACAGGCAACAGTTTGCAAATTAAGACCACCACCGCGGCGGCCACTACCACCAGGGTCATTTTCACGGCGCCCACTCCCACGGCTTCTAGGGGGACCAATCCACCCAGCGTTATGCCGCTGGTTATCGTTATATCGACCACGAACCACTCTGCCGAAACCGCGACTATAATTAGTCCCTTGTGCACGCCCATTAGCTCTCCGTGCACTGTGCTGCACGGCCCGCGGTTGCACAAAGTTGCGCAGTAAGGTAATAGAATCGGTGCCACCTGGTCAGCTCCAGCTGGCTCATCACCGGCCAGCAACCGAGAGCAATTCGTTGCTCGACTCTGGCTAAAATTCGGTCCTCCAAGCTGCCAGCCACACTGTCAGTCATAGGAGAGTTAGCAGCAATAGGGTTAATTTCATTAACCTTAGGACTGTAGTCATCGCAACGTTCAATTAGTTCAAAACGCTGGGCTTTCAGCAAAGCGTCAGCAGTGTCAGTCGGCCAAGATTCGCGAACTCGGCGACGCAAGGCCGGTGGCATCAAACCAGCAATGAACTTGTCTTTAATCAGACTGTCACGGATCTGAGGTGTCGCCCCCGGATACAATCTGTCCACTAAAGACTCGATCGAACACTTGAGCTGCTCTAAAGTTTCACCCGGATTGCGCTGACGATCGTGTAACTGGCCCTCGTAGAGCAAACGTTTTGATTCCGGGTCAAACTTGGCGATTAAAAAATAATTAATACCTGGTGCCGCAGGGTCTTCAGGGTTATTGCGCCAACGACCGTCTCGAACTGCTTGGGGTAGACTTTTATAGACTTGTCGAGCGTGGCCAGTAAGCGAATAGGACAGCCAGTCTTTGGTCTGTGCTTCATCCCACCCGTTAAGTCGACGACAAACCTCGAATTCTTCTATCCAAGGCCTGATTGGGTGCGATCCGTCGTATTTCGAAGGTTGAGGGCCAATTAACATTCGAACTCCAGCCTCCGCAACTTCCTCCGGGGCGACAGAAACATGCATGAGAACCGCTGCCACCAAAATGTAAGACAGCAGGGAACACAACAAGCCAAATAGCTCACTTTAATGTACAGTAATGACTAACTAATGTTTTTGGATTTGAAATCCCAGTTACTTTCCTACACTAGCTACCTCAAGTCCTTAGGTATTACGGGATAAGTGCTAAATTTGCTACTTTTTAGGTAATAAGGCAACAGTAAAACTTCCTTGTTGTCTTACTCTAAACTAGTTTTAACACAGGAATTTTCTAAATTTCGCTATTAAATACACCTTACCTAAGTTATCCTTAACCAAGCCTAGTGATTAACTGGTCACTGAATAACTCTAGTTGTTGGCTATTACTACTGACATTAGTCATTACTAACCTCTACCAATCTCTATGCACTAAAAATTTTTGTGCAAAATAACTACTTATGTAAACCTTACTGATTTACTAATTTAATTTAATAATCATAACTTAGTCTACAATCTTAAGACAAACAATTAATTTTTAAATTTTTTAATATTAAACATATGCAACAACATTATAATAATACACAAAAGATGTACATGTTATAGTACAGTACAATTATAAATTCACAGATACATAGGTAGTAACAAGAGTACATAATAGGGAAGAGTATGACACTCTTCCCTATCCTAGCTAATCGGCCCGGACGATGCTCCGGCCGAAATAGCCCTTTTACGCCTTGATTTCAGGGGGGGGTACCCCCCCCCTCGAATCAAGACATGTCTTGATTTCAGGGGGGGGACCCCCCCCCCTCAAATCCGGGAAGTGTCTTGATTTCAGGGGGGGGTACCCCCCCCTCGTTTCAGCACACTGCCAGCATGAAATCTATGGTGAGCTGGTAACGTGCTGAAACGAGGGGGGGGTACCCCCCCCTGAAATCAAGACATCACCGTGGCAGTGTGCTGAAACCAGGGGGGGTACCCCCCCCCCTGAAATCAAGACACCACCGATTTCGAGCTGGCAGTCTGCTGAAACGAGGGGGGGTACCCCCCCCCCTGAAATCAAGACACTTTCCGGTTTTGAGGGGGGGTCCCCCCCTGAAATCAAGACATGTCATGATTCGAGGAGGGGGTACCCCCCCTCCTGAAATCAAGGCGTAAAAGCGCTATTTCGGCCGGAGCATCGTCCAGGCCGATTAGCTAGGATAGGGAAGAGTGTCATACTCTTCCCTATTATGTACTCTTGGTAGTAAGGAATGTCCCAGTGTCCGCTTGTTTCGAAGTTGTGCCTCACCAAAACTCGTAGCACTCAGCAATTTTACGCACTCTTACGTACTAAACTTCCTTATTATTAATTATTACTACTTATTACTAACTTGAATTTCAGAAGATATGTAGCGTAAAAATTGAAAAATACTGATAAAATTTATACCTTGAAGTTGATTTTTGCTAAATTTTTTTAGTCTATTACCTGATTTTAGTAACATTCATTTAGGCTTATTGAGTGGCTAGTTCTAGATGATTAATTTGATAGCTTGATTAGACTAATAATTCTCTAAGTTAAACTAGAGGTAGATGAATTATAGTGAGGTTATGGTTAGGTATTACAGGTATCAATAACAACATATAAGTTATATATATAATGGCTATAAGAACAAAAAGTACAGAAATTAAAAAAGCCTTCACAGCCAAAAAAGCCCCCCCTCGCCGAATTCCTCCCGTGCATCTCTGGTTGTGACAGTAATTTTTTGGTAGGAAGTGGATATTGCTTGATGGTGAGAGTAACTTTTGTCGTAAAAATTGCAGTTTCTATGGCTATATGGTTATTTTTCAAATTCTTGTGTGTTTTTCTGTATTGTTATTTAATTGATAGTAGCAGTATGTAGCTTAATATTTTTTAACTATCGATTTTACTGTCTTAATTGTTCACTTGGCACGTAATTATGTGTGTGTTTTTAGTGTATTTTTTGTTTTGATGATCTTCGTTTTTTGGTACTTTTTCACGTCCATTTCTACTTTATAAACACAGCAAGGATAATTTATGTATTTTAGCTAAATTTTTACACAATTTCCTTGTATTTGCAAAGTTTTGTACTGTGAGTTAACTAAATTTGCAGAATTACCTGATTAACACTAAAAACATCACTAATGGCACGTAAAACGAGTAAATTATGAAATTATTGCTGAGAAAAATACTGTAAAGAAATAATAAGGTGCTGAAATGCTGAATGTACTAACCGTTTATACTTGTGATATTTTGAAATTTTTCATGTTTGCAGAGACTTATGTACTTCATAGCAAGAAAAATAGTGTAGTTGATGATGATGATGAAGATAAAGTTAATTGTTTCATAAAGTCTGCAAGCTATTTCAATGCAACAAGCATCATTATAAGCCACGGTAAACTTGAATGTCTGGCCATTTCTATTCTCCTGTATTTGCGGTGAAACTGAAAGGATGATGCAGAATTCTATATTGTGGAATAGTTTTGTACGAATTCCTATCGTATCTACCTGTTGTGTTTGTCCTTTTCGGTAGTCGTTATTTAGAACTGTAAACTTACAAAATCGCTACTCAAATCAAAATCGTTACTTACTCAAATATGTGTGATGGTCCTTTTTTCTGTTTGAGCAATTTAATCTATATTATTTACGTATTATATTACTGAAAGTGTATATTTTCATGTTTCAAAGTAGATATTTCACGTTAGTCACGACAGCTAAGATAGACTACTTGGCGTCACTAAACATTAAAACTTTTGTACATTCCAACTAAACTTATAAATATCGTTTGCACGCATTGTCGGACCAATATCATCCAGTGTTACCTCGACATTTTTTAATATCGGTGGCGTTTCCTCATACCTCGATTTGAGCTGATCAGCAACTTGAATTTCAACTTCAACAATGTATACCGAAAAACTGTTCTCATTGTATACTGACTATAACTGTTCATTTGACAAGGATTTCTTTTGTGGTTGCTGATATTCAGTAAAAATACATTCCCTTTTTTCAATATAATCTACTGGTTGTATCTGGAAAAACTGACGTTGCCTGTCAAGCATTCCCTAATCTCCCGTACCTGTTCATCATCCATTTTACCCCTCAATGGACAATTCTCATGCTGATGCCAGTGACAACCATGAAACTGTAAAACAATAGGTCACTGACGTGGACATGAGTATACATAACCATCAACTGGATATTTTGCATTGCCATTGTGGAATATTTTTTGTTATCCGTTAAACTTGTGTTGGATGCGTACTGTATGCCTTTCACAGGTAAGATTATATGCTTCTTGCTCAAGTCTTTCTCTCATCATCTCTAACCACGCTAATTTTTTATGACAAAGAGTATAACCTGGAGTGCTTCTGAACTTATTTTCTTCTGTTGCCAACCAAACATAGTAGATTCCGATAGGCATATCCTGACATAAACTCACAAGTCCTATCCTAAGCCCAAACCTAAATTGACGCACAGTTTGAATTTGTTCAAAAATTGGACGTTTCTGGTGAATTTGGCCATTTTTTCGGAAATAATGTGGTCAACGTGCCTTTGTTTTGATTCCAAAAAATTGTAAATATTATTCTGACTCCATTTAAACACGTTCAGAATGGAGAAAACACGGGTTTTTGAAAAAAATTGCAAAACGTAACTCACTGATGGTTCAGACTTCGGGGAGTCATATCTCGAAAAATCTAAAAAATGAAATAGGGTTCTAGAAGCAAAAATGCTGCATTTAACCCGGCATATGTGCGTCTTTATGTGTAACTGTGTTGCTGGGCTCATCATTTGAACACCCTTTTGTAGCTGGAACCGCTGTGTTAGCAGTCGGTGGTCGTAGTGCACTTGGAGGCCGTAGCATCTTCCTGTGCTTACTTTTTTAAGCAAATAAAGTTGTTTTGGTTTGAAAACACGACATGAAATCAAAAAGTATCAGTTTTTTACCACAAATCGACCAAAAATGTGGGTAAAAAATATGACTCCAGTAGGCGCCAACCAGCACCAATAGAGAAGAACCATTAACAGTTTGAAAGAAGGGTAGTTGACTATGCCATATGCGTAGCTAGTGTCGGAAAACAGCTCGATTGCGCGACAAGAGGAGACTGTAAAAATTTAGTTCACACATACAGACGCACATATGCCTGAGTTGCGAAACTGGTATTGGTTATTCACTCTATAAAATACAAAATCAATTGAAAACAATTTGTGTACAACCCTGTTTGAATATTGACAGCAATGAAGGGAAATTTAAGTAATTTAAAACTATATTTAAGTATGCAAATACAATCAAGCATGTGTCGCCACAAATTTTTGGCGTTACGCGATACAATGTTTACGTCAAATGATTCAGTTTACCGCAGAAAAATAATACGTAGACGGTAAAAATTTTGAAAATAAAAACTTTTCGAAAAGAGTGTCGTGTAAAGAGTAGTTGTGCTTATTTGGGCTTCAATTTTAGTGGCCTTTTCTTTATATGCGAGTTTAATTAAAAAATTGAGTAAGTTTGAGTTGAGTTTCATAACGGTTGAGGCATTTTGGTCTGCCTTCCTTGGGTGGGTCAGAATCGACCAGTCTGTTTTTCTGCGCATCCGTATTTTTCCCCCAAAAGCCAAAATGGAGGTGAAAAAATACGTTTTTTTGATTTACATAAAGTTAGTAATGCAGAGAAAAATTTTAATACTGTAAAAAAATTTTATAGTGTACTGTTTATGTACTGTTTTTGAACTGTACCGATAATGTGTACTGTTTTATATACTTTAATGTGTGTATGCTCTGTAAACACATTTTCGGCCTAACGGCGATTCAGCCTAGCGACAATTCGGCCTAATGGCAAAGTTTCGGCCTAGTGGCGATTCGGCCTAGCGGTGATTCAGCCTAGCGGCGAACGACCGAAGCCTTTTTTTCTGCGTTCCTTGGATGGGTCAGAATCGACCCGTCTTTTTTCCCCGCGACCGTATTTTTCCCCCAAAAGCCAAAATAGAGGTGAAAAAATACGTTTATTTTTCGATTTACATAAAATTAGTAATGCAGAGAAAAAATTTAATATGTGGTTTTGTAGAGCAACTCCGCGAGGTATTGTTGGAAAAAAGTTTGCCCGGGTAACTTACAGTGGCGTATCCAGGATTTCGCAAAGGGGGGGAATGCGTCAGCTGCAAATTTTGAATCTACGCAAACCAACATATATTTTTATGTAAATGAGGTTTTGAAATTAAATGGAATGCAAGAAATGCAGAATATTTGCATTGAAAAAGCAATCCCAAGTAACATTTGCCGTAAAATCATTATCATAGGGCCTGGGGGCCATAGGAAAAAATAATTTGGAAATATCACTGAAAAAAGGCGGAAAATTGAAGGAAAAATTTCCTGCGCATTTCCTCTTTATTTCCGTTAAATTTCCTCCAATAACAATTCTCACTTTCTGTCACATTTCAGTCACATTTCAGTAACATTTCCGCAACATTTCCTTCACTTTTCCGCCACATTTCTTTCATTTAGTACAACTTTCCGTCAACTTTTCGGCACATGCTTTTCCTTTATATCTTCTTCACTTTTCAGTCATATTTTCGTTGCATTTTCTTAACTTTTGGTCACATTTCCAACACATTTCCTTCACATTTCGGTCATATTTCCTTCACTTTTCGGTCAAATTTCCTTTCTTTTTTCTACATATTTCTGCTAGATATTGGTTACTTTTCCGTACATTTTCTTAAAAGTTTCTGCTTCAATTGTCGTGCTTTTCAAATTTATACTTTTTTCCGCATTGTTACGAATACATTTCAGTTCAAGCAGACATCATTTTCTATGCTTTTTTAGCAAGATTTCCACGGCTTATACATACTCAGTAAACTAAGCAGGCAGGATTTTTCCTGAAAATTTCTATTTTTAGTGCCTAAAGCCTAAGTCTAAGCCAAAGCCTGAGCCTAAAGGCCGATTCACACGGCGCGTTTTTGTCGCTGCGATTTTGACGCAAGACGCAAGACGCTGGGTGTCGCACACGAAACGCAGCGCCTGAACAAACATTGCGTCTCGAAGACTATTTTGCTGCGTCTTTACTGTTTTAAAAATATGACAAACAGCTTTGCGAATGTTGTTAAAACCAACACGTTCCCTCCATCAAAACGCACTGAAACCGCAGGCCGAATTGCAGTCTGGTCTTTAAAACGCTGCGGAAAAATCAAGACGCATGCATTCCGCACAGAAAACGCTGCTTCTGTTCAGACAGTGCGTTTTGCCGCAGCGGCAAAAACGCTGCGGTAAAATCGCAGTAAAATCGCAGCGTGTAAATTGGCCTTAAGTCTGAGCCCAATCCTGATATCAAGCGTAAACGAACGTATAAAAACCGCCCTTGTCACCCAATTTGAACTGACTATAATATTGTAAACATATACTCGGTCGATTGTGATAATTTTACACTCATCGTGTTCAGAAAGTCATATTTTATCATGTGAGCGTTTTCGTTTCTACTAAATGTTCGTATTTTTGCGGAAAACTTTTTGTCATTTTTTAGCTAAAATTTTGACAGAGCGGATTTTTTGGCGAAATTGATACTAGTTCGAACTTTTAACTTACTTAGATAAAAAAGCGCCAAAAATTGACCTAAGGTGACTAACAAACTTGAAAAATGCAATGCGTTGTACACAGGAAAAAATTGAAGAATGGTGAGTGACAAGGGCTGTCTTCAAACATTCGTTAAGCCTTAGCCCCATACTAAGCATAAGCCCTATACCCAAGCCTAGACCCAACACCAAGCCTAAATTAAGGCCAAGTTTAAATTAAATTAATTAATTAAAAATTGGACGCAAGATTCTAGCAAATTCGGCCAATTTTCGGACGGTATGGGATCAAAGAGCCTCTGTTTTGATTCTAAAAATTCTAAAATATTATTGTGACTCTATTTGAGCACGTTTGGAACAGAAAAAGTAAGATTTTCAGTAAAAAATTGTGAAAACGTCCCTCATTCAAGGTTCAGACTTTGGGGTGCAACTGAAGAATGGGGGGAAATTTCCATTTCAACTTTTCATTGCCGAAAAAGATCATTTTAAACGTTTTTTAGTGCGCTGAGTTCAGTTTTAGCATTTTTGAAGGGTAAAAAAAGGGTTAATTTAGGGCTTTTCAAAAAATTCAAGTTTTGTCGAAAATCATATATAATTTTTCATTATATTCGGGCTAATTGTCGGAAATTATCACCATTAGAGTCATAATATCAGTCTGCAGTTTGATCACCATAAGGTAACACATATTTAATCTGCTGCTTTTGCAACATCTCTCAGCGGCTAAAAGTCACCCCCAGTCAACATAACCCGGGTTAAATGCAGTTGGGGAAGGGAAAATAGTGGACCTGTTTTTCTGAGTAGAACACCTTGGAAGAAGCATTTTTGCTTCAAGAACCTTTATTTCATTTTTTGGATTTTCTGAAATATGAGCCCCGAAATCTGAACCCTCAGTGGGGAACGTTTTTGTAACTTTTTTCGGAAACCGGGGTTTTTTGCGCTCTAAACGTGTTTAAATGGAGTCGGAATAATGTTTACAATTTTTTGGAATCAAAACAAAGGCGCTTTGACCCCGTTCTTGCCGAATAATTGGCCAAAATCACCAGAAACAAACAACAATCCAACTTTTGATCAAATTCAAACTGGGCCTCAATTTAGGCTTGGGCTTAGGCTTAGGCTTAGGGCTTAGGCTTAAAATGGGGCTCAGGCTTAGGCTTACTATCAGGCTTAGGCCTAGGTTCAGGCTTAGGCTTAGGCTCAGGCTTAGGTACTAAAAAATCGAAATTTTCAGGAAAAATCCTGCCAGCTACGCCTAGACGATGCCTTAGAACATCAAAATGCACTCAAAAATATCCAAAATTAAAGATTATAGCCATTTTAAGCTTCAAACTTTGGCCTACGTTTACTTCCAAAACACTGAAAATGCATTTTTAAGGGGTCATAGCTCGAAAAAATCCAAATTTGTGGATAGGGGTTTTATTACAAAAAATGCTTCACTTGAGGTGCTCTACTCCAAAAAATAGGTCCACTATTTCCCCCCCCCCAACTGCACTTGATCCCATAACCCATGCCCACAACAAACCACGTGCTTTTCCTTCCTGAGAGGCTCATCACATAAACAAAAATTTCAAATTGATAAAACTAAGCCTGGGCCTCAGCCTAAGTCTAAATCTAACCGAAGCGTAAATTTTAGTATTTTTGAAAACGTACACCCACACGTGTTGAGTCTTGCAGGAATGAGAGTTCAACAATCAACATTCAACAATCAACCAACACACCAATCAACAAGCGCAAAGAGACGAACAACTAAGCCAAACACTAAACTTCAAGTATGTGAATACAAAACCGAAACACAAGCGTTAGTATTTGCTAAGCGCTTAAATAAAAACACTAAGGGTAAATACTAAGTTTAAGCATTAGTGTTAGTATGTGAATACGGGCCGTGGCTGAAATTAAATGGAAATAAGAAGGGAATGTTGAGGAAATTTGGCACAAATTTGACCGAAATTTAACTAAAATGTTGCCGAAAAGTATCGGAAATGTTGCTGAAATTTTGCAGAAATTTCACGGAAATATAAGTGAAACTGTAGGTGAAAAACAACAGAAAAGTTGCCAAAATTTAGCGGAAATGTGACTGAAATTAAGCCAAAATTAGAAGGAAAATGTGTAGAAATAAAAACGAAAGTTGAAGGGGAAAAAACCAAAATTACGGCAAAATATGTAGGAAAAATGCATAAAATATGTAGAAAAATTAAAGGAATATATATTTTAAAATTGGTTCAAATTGCATTTCCTCCATTTTTCCTTCATTTTTTGGTCACTTTTCGAAAACATTTTTCCGGTGGGCGGCAGCCCCCAGAAGCTGGAGCTTTTTTAGAAATTTGAAATACAATTTGCATTGAAAAAGCAATTCCAAAGCAGCACTTGTTGTAAAATCAGAGTGGTTGCGAGACTTGCAGTAGGAGCCTGGGGGCGGCTGACCCCACACGCCGTTTTTTAGTTTTTGGTCAAACTTCGTCCCCGTTGCGACTGGCACTTTTCATCGTTGCTGCATCCCATTCCGTCAGACAAAAAGTGCGCAGCCCCTGCTCCTCCTGGGTGGGATAAGGATAATGCAATGGAGGACTGAGCCACGTGATACAACTATAGGCGTTTCTAAATTGTAGTCGCAAACTCGCAAGAAAAAATTTTCAGGCAAAAAGCGAGGAACTACATAGGATACACAGGAAAGGATACACATGATATACAAAAAACAAAGGATACACATGAAATATATACAAAGGATACACAGGATATACAAAAAATAATACACAGGAAATTTATAATTTTCGACCAAAATTTGGTGAATTGGAGACTTATGTGCGGATTGATTGAGTAATTTAACCATATTCATAATACCTCCACCCACCGCCATTTAAAGCCGTAAAAATATATAAAAAGTAATATAAAAATGTATAGAAATACTTGGTCTTAGTTTACACTATAATTGCCCAACAGGTATATAAATATAAACTTCTATGACTCAGGAGTACGGGGCAATAATTTAAAGCTATTTTTGCCTCATACTAAGCTTTGCAGCACTTTTGCTTTTTTTGTGTATGAAGTGCCCGAGTTTTTGAATCACCTAATTATGTTATCAATTCCAAATCGTCTAAGGAATGCCGTAAACAGTGTGATACTTGAAATAACGTACGTAATTGAAATGATTTATGTACGTACTTAAAAGTGCTTTTGGTTCGTTTTTTTCTAAAATTTACCTTTCGTTTAGCCATTATATTTTGGCTGTTACTATGTGCTAAATTATCATATTTAGCTAAACATGCCAACCTAATATTTATACAATTCTTTATTTCTGGCCTATTGTTTTTATTCCCATAGGCCTATTCTATGAATGTATTAATTTTGTGAAAACATTGTGCAAATTATGGTTCGACTCCGAGACGGCGGGCTTAGCTGTATTTATGATCAGCGAGCTAGCTGGAAGCGGGTGTTTTTCTTGGTTTGTGATCCTTACGTCTTGATGCTCGCTCACCCTCCAGATCGCCGTCTTTTAGTCTTTGTGGTTTGTAAGTTTTAGTGTAGAAGTCCATATTAATCATTGTACAAGTCCTTTTTTTGTTGTTAATTAGTACTTATAATTGTTTGAAAAGTCCTTTAAAAAGTCCTATCATCAATAGTAAAGTCACACATTTCAGAATCATTGTCTTAATTGTGTTCATTTCTGGTAAGTTAGGGATTTAGGTGTGACAAAATTGACGCTGCGAGAAGGGTAGAAGCCGAGCAGAACTTGCAAAGTAGTCTTGTAGCCGCACCCAAATAGTACAATACAGTCTCGAAACTTGTAGTAAACTATAAGCTAAATAAAGTTTATAAATTTTCAGCTAGTAAACAGGCGTGCAGTGTCAGGGAAGTCCATACATTTAGCAAAAGTCTTGTCACTCAGTGTTCACCATTATCTGTTATCTGTAGGGAAGTGGTTAGTAGGGAAGTCCAATAGTTACGTAGGACAAACTATACCTTGTAGTAATAGCTAAGGTAAAAGTCCTAGTAGCGAAATAGCGAAAATACAGTCTTTTATTTGTCCCCAAGTTGCTATAGTTTCATATTTAAAAGGCCAAGAGCACTGGAGTTCCCCCAAGAGTTAATTGTGTCTGATCGTACTCGGAGATACGAAGCTAGAAATCAGCGGCAAATGGAACAGGAAGTAGAAAAACTACGTCAACAGCTTCAACAGTTGAACTTGATAACCGAAGCGCTGAGTCACAGGCGCACTAACGGTCGACCCCTTGCTATCCCACTATTCTATGGTGACTTTGGTGAAAATTTCGAAGAGTTTTTGGAGTTGTTCGAGCTGATAAGTCGTGGGAAAGAATACACTGAAGCACAGAAGGCTGTTAAACTCCCAACGTATCTACGCGGTAATGCTTTGGAGGTGTACAGAAGTCAGTCTGCGGCTACACAGAACGATTATCAACGGCTATTACAAGCCCTGTTCACGGCATTCCATCCACCCGCCAAAGAACTGGTAAGCTCTGAAGAGTTGCATAGTAGACACCAAAGAACCGGAGAATCGGTAGCTACGTTTGCAAGAGAGATTCAACGGCTAGCCCGAGCAGCATACCCTGCGATGGATGCAAGACCAAGGTCAGATATGTTGCGAGATCTTTTCCAGGCTGGACTACGTCCTGAGCTGCAGGAGCGTTTGGGGTACCTACCGGCGCCACCCGCAACATTCGATGAGTTGGTCACTAAAGCAAAACGGCAGGAAGCGCTTGAAGCACGCCGAGGAAAGTCAATTGAGAAATCACAAAGGCCCCAGTCGGTTAGGACTGATATAAGCGAGTTGAGTAGTGAGTTGAGCGAGATCAAGCAAGAACTGAAGGATCTACGGCGAGCGCAAAATCGCTCCCGTCACGGCAACAAGAACCCCCCTGGTCCGTCTCGATATGCGGTTCACGCCGTCAGTGCCGTACCAGATTGGTGCCAGAAATTAGAGGGACTGGAACGGCGCACGGACAGACAATCCGCCGTCTAAAACAAGAGCTGCAGCCACGCTCGGGCGCAGGCGAGCTGAAGCCGACAGAAGCACCTTTCAGAAACAACCCCTCCCCTCTAAGCAAGGTCAACAGAACCGCAATCGACCTCAGTGGACCGCCGACGGCAAACCAATTTGCCTGTATTGTAAAAAAGTGGGACACATGATGAATACTTGTCATTAGCGCCAAAACGCAAGCAAGTTCAAAAAGGCCGGGTCAAGACATGCTCGATCATTGGTAGGCGCAGTTGACGCTACCACTGGCAACGATTCTGAAGATTCTAAAGAAGATTCGGAAAAGTCCTCGGAGACAAAGGGAACCCACAATTTGGAACAGCTACGCGCAGAAAATGGTGTTCTCCGAGAACAAATTAACAGATTGATCCCGTGCCAATACCCACGTTTGGTCGGCATGATTTCGGTGAAAAATACCTCTGCAGATGTGCTTCCACAAGGGGATATAAAAGGTCGTGATATAAGCGACACCCGCGGGCCCGCGGAAACCTGTTCAGTACCGCCGATACGGCTATGCTGCCCTCCCCGTGGTGTAAGACCCAGCAGAAGTCAAAAATCTCACCACCTGTCCACAAGAAAACGGAACAAAAAAAGTTCCAGCTGCTGTCGCTTAAACAAAATGTTCATGTTTCTAGTTCGACAGGTCCTGTTGGTAGAAATTTTCAGTTGTAGCATCGATCAGCTAAATCTCAGCAGTCATCTCCCATGATGTGTGATGTATCCACTAAGAGAACGCTGTGGGCTTTGCCGCCTGCCAGCGCGTGTCCGAAATTCTCGGCATTGAATGGATCTGGTGAACTGATGGTTACAAAACTGCAATTGTACAAAAGAAACCATGTACAATATAAAAGTCAGGCTTGGAAATGCGTCATCGTCAAACAACAAGCAACAAAAGAAAGAATCGACGATCCCAATGGCAGTAACGGCAGCAGAATGTCACCGCATGGTAAAGTTTAAGGAATGTGAGCACGGAGTACTCGTGAAGAAAGGAAGCCTATTTCAGACTGAAAATAAACTTAATTGGTACTATCCAGGAGGTGGCATCAACTGTTGTAAATGGGTAAAGTTCGAAGCAACAAATTGTTTCTTGTACGAGGCACAAGTCTATAAGCGCCACGAGTCCTCCACCATGGAAAGCACAGCCGGTGTTGTCACTAACTGTCAATGTGAAGCTGGGGAATGCGCGTTAGAGGTTTTCAGTTTTTTGAAGTGGCAAGTTACCGAAAAAGAAAAGTGTGAACTACTGCTGTGGAAAATTATTGATGTAGAGGAACTTGGTGACGCTTGGTTGTCCTTTGATAAAATGCTCGCGCTAACCACTACAGGCGGACAAAAGACAAGAGATTGCAGTGGGAACGAAGCAATTGTTTCCGATCAAGGGATTGCATTTCGAATTATTAAGCGACTAACTAAACCGTTAAAACTGTCTGAGCAAGTCCGAAAATTTAAATCATGCAAGCGAAGAGCCATTTTAAACACATCAATGAGAACTGGAAAAGATGGACTGGTAACTACCGACTTGATGGCAGCAAGCCTGCAGGCTCTTGAAATCGACGTCAAGGAGTTAGTCCGTTATAGCTTTCAGCATGCTCTACATTCAACCTGCAATGCCATGCACACTATGATGAAACTACTTCGAGCCAATATCATCTCGCAACCAACATGGGCCATGCGCCAGTTGCTGGGAAGAAGCGATTTGGTCGTGCAAGCAAGTGGAGCGACTATAGAAACTTATCCATGTCAAGTCCTTAATAGCAGCTTACTAGAATTTAAGCCCATGGAAGAAATCTGCACAAATGAAATACCCATCCAAGTGACTATGAGCGATCACATGATAAAAGGGTACCTGAACCCAACTACTAAAGTAATAACAAAACGTAGTAGTCCCGGTACTTGTTTTTTCAAGCAGCAGGTTCCTATAGAACTTGACGGTAAACGATATTTATATAATGGAACGACGGGTACTTTAACAACAGCGCCGAAAGCCAAGAAAATGGAAATGTTTCAGTGGAATTGGAACTACACATGGTATCAATTGGTCCGAGCTACAAACCCACATTTCACTGAATGACGTCATGGGTGGAATTAGAAATCATCAACGAACTTTGCAAGAACTAGGAGCACTGGGAGCGGCCAACCCGTCTGCTGCCGCAGACCAAATTGCAACGAACATTATGGGTCGTGGATTTTTTGGGTTTCTATCCGGACTACGATTAAACTTTTACCAGTTGTGGGTATTTCGTGTGAGTATGTATGTAACGATTTCGGCAGTTGTTCTGCACTGCTGTCCATCAAGAACCAATGATCTTATCAACATACCAACCACAATAGGAACAATAGTACAAAAATTGCATTCGGTACGTCGGAAACAAAATCAGAGTACCGGTCAAGAATCAGACACGGAAACAGTACTGCTTCGAGACAGATCAAAGGCGGGGGAAGACGACAAAAATAAAATTGATTCTGGAAAACGCTCAAGCTTGATGTCGAGCTGGCCGCCGAAATGGTTATCAAAAATCAGAAAAACCAGCGCCGCAATGGTTGCACAAGAGGATAAAGAGCCACTGGTAATTAAAGTAATTAATGGAAAGAAGGTAAAAGCACTGATTGATACTGGATCTTTGCTAACGTTGATACATCCAAAATTGCTCAGCGCTGAATCAACGGTGAAAACAGCTCCGTTGATTGCCACGTCGGTAACTGGACACCAGCTTCCCATCTCTGGATGCGCCAAAGTGCCTATTCGCATTGGCAACCAGCAGTTAACCCACACGGTACATATCAACGAAGAAAACCCACACGCTTGTATCCTTAGTAACGATTTTCTATCTAGATTCAGTAGCGTGACTATCAATCATAAAAGCAAACATATCAAACTTGGACCTCAACTTTTGCCGTTGCAAGCCACAAAGGCTTCAAAAACTCTCTGTTACCAGTCAAAAGTTTGCCTGATGCAATGCATGAGGCAATTACGGTGCAATTGCCGCCACATTCGTACGTTACGATCCCCGGAAAAATACTTTCATGCGAAAAATGCAATGAAATTGGAAATTCTGTTGATCCAAAAGTTGGAAAATTTGACAATCAGGAAGTTGTAATGGAACCAAAGCCACTCAAACACGACGGAATTGTCGCTAAGCGCGTCTTAGCCAAACCAAAAAACGGCATAATCCCCTTGTGTATCTTAAACCTGACAGCTCTACCTGTTCTCTTGTACGCCGGACTCACCATCGGAACCATAGAATCATGCTTGGCTGAGAAAACTTTACCAATCCAGTCCTTGAGTGTCGAAGCCACATCATGCACCCAAAATCAAAAAGTCACGCTCAACAAGCTGCAACTAAAACATCCTGGCCTGACCCCCGCACAAGAAGAACAGCTGGTCCAACTACTGCATCGCTTCGCAGATGTGTTCGCTGAAAATGATTTTGACTTGGGAAGATCAGATAGAGTTTACCACCGAATCTACATCGGATCGAACCCACCGGTTAAACAGCGACCGCATTCCTTGCCGTTTGCTCTAAGAGAAGATGTGTCCCGACAAATCAAAGAAATGGAACGAAAGAACATTATCCAACCATCAGTGTCACCATGGGCAAGCCCAATCGTCGTTGTAAAGAAGAAAGATGGCAGCAATCGAATATGCGTGGATTACCGCAAGCTTAACTCAATCACCAGAAAAGATGGTTGGCCTCTGCCAAAAATCGAAGAAATACTAGCTTCGCTGGGAGGTGCACAATTCTTCACTAGTCACGATCTAGCTTCAGGATACCACCAGCTCGAAGTGCATCCCGACGACCGCGAAAAAACGGCTTTTACAAGCTTTACAGGACTACGTGAATTTCTCAGAATGCCTTTCGGTTTGTGCAATGCGCCGGCTACTTTTCAACGCTAAATGTGGAATTTACACTGGCCGGTCTTCAATGGAATATCTGTACAGTATATTTGGACGACATTCTTATCTACAGTCCTGATTTTGAATCACACTTAGCACACATTTTCCAAGTTTTGGAACGACTGAGACGTGATGGACTTACGCTAAAATTACGAAAGTGCCAATTCGCTCAAAAAGAAGTCCCCTACCTCGGACATTTGCTGTTTTCAGAAGGAATCAGACCGGATCCTGAAAAAGTAAGAGTTGTGTCTAATTGGCCAAGACCAACCTCAGTCAAAAACGTCAGAAAGTTCCTTGGTTTCGCTTCCTATTATCGAAAATTTGTCCCAAACTTTTCACAAAAAGTAGCCCCTATTAATAAATTGCTGCAGAAGAATCATGTGTTCGAGTGGACGGAAGCGTGCGAATCAGCTTTTCGTGAAATTATTCTGCACCTGACAACGGCCCCTACATTCGCCTTTTCTAACCCCAAACTGCCATATATTTTATATACTGATGCTAGTGATTCAGGTTTAGGTGCCGCGCTACATCAGAAGGGGGATATAGAGCACCCAGTGGCCTTCATAAGCAGAAGTTTGACCAAATCAGAAAAGAACTAATCAATTACGGAAAAAGAAGCACTGGTTGTAGTATGGGCCATGAAGAAATTCAGAATGTATTTGTACGCATCCGACATAACCCTGGTGAACGACCACGCCGCATTGAAATGGCTATTGGAAACAAAAGAGCCATCTGGAAGACTTGCACGTTGGGCGCTTACGCTCCAAGAGTACGCCAACACCCTAAAAATAGTGCACCGATCTGGAAAGAAACACAGGAACGCCGATGCTCTTTCACGAATTCCAGACGTCCACATGATCGATGTTCGCAGACCAGCATTAGTACAACTGCTAGACGAACAACACCAAGATCCTGATTTAAAACCACTGATAGAATTTTTGACTACCAAGAGGCTACCAGACGATCACAAAACGGCGAGAATGGTAACGCAATACGCCCCTCAGTATCAAATGCAAAAAAATATTCTCTATAAGGTTGTGAAGAATGAAAATTTAAAAGTAGTCGTCCCAAAAATTTTCCGAACCGATGTCATCAAGATGTTTAGACATTTAGGGTATGACAAAACCCTAGCAAAAATCAAAAGACATTTTTTCTGGCCGAAAATGGACACGGATGTAAAGAAGTACTGCATTGAATGTCTCCCATGTGCCACCCGAAAGCGACCTGCGATACCAGCAACTGCCGCTTCAACCTATACCCGTGACTGGCCTCTTCGATCTAGTGGCCGTTGATTTGATGGGACCACTGCCGCAAACCTTCTCAGGAAACAGATATATTATTGTTTTTATGGATTACCTGACGAAATGGCCAGAAGCATTTGCACTCCCTGACCAAAAAGCTGAAACAGTTGCTAGAGTGTTTGTAGACGAAGTAGTGAGTCGTCATGGGGCACCCAGAAGACTGCTTAGCGATCGAGGCTCAAACTTTATGAGCGCTTTGCTGAAGGAAGTTTGCCAAATCCTGACAACTGAAAAAGTGTTCACCACAGCCTATCATCCGCAGACTAATGGACTAGTCGAACGTTTTAATGGAACGTTAGCTACCATCATCTCGATGTACACAGACAGCCAGCAACGTCTTTGGGACCAGTGTTTACCACTTGCCATACTTGCTTACCGCACATCGGTCCAAGCATCATCTAGGTTCTCACCATTTTTTCTGCTGTACGGAAGAAACGCACAGTTACCTGGAGAAGTCGAATTAACAACTCCTAACCTAACCTACCTCGACGAACTGGAGTATGCAGTTTGGTTGACTGTCACGCTGAAACAGGCATATGATCGCGCCAGAAAAGCCATAGAACTAGCACAAGTCCATCAGAAAAGTACTCATGATAAGTCCCAGCATACCAATTTAAAAGTCAATGATTTAGTTATGTTGCATAAGTCCCAGAATAAGCCTGGAGTAGCCACTAAGCTAAGACACCAATGGTACGGTCCACTCTAAATTTCAAAGATTGCGGACCAAACTGCTTTCATTAAACCCTCACAAGAATACAAGCATGTGAAAGCAAAACCTCAGTGGGTGACACTAAGACGATTAAAACTGTTCAAACCAGCAATACCTGTCCTTTTCAAAAAGTACTCCAGCTACTCTTGGTGAACTCAAATATATTTTTTAATTTTTGAATTAAAAAAGGTAAGGGTAAGGTGAGGGTTTGGTTTGTAGGGGTTGTGGGCGGTTTGTAAGAGAGGAGTCAAGGGAAGGTATTTGCGAAGGACAAAGCTTCGTTACCGAAAAAGACGAAGGTTGGTCCGAAATGAAATGTAGTGCCCATGGTTTAGAATCTGAGAAAGACACTGATAGTGAATAAATTATACTGAAAAGTCACCTACTAAGTCTTAAGTGTCCTATAAGTCCATGTCTTGTCAATTGAGTACTTTATGAGTCCACATGTTTTGTCCAGTGAGTGCTTTATGAGTCCACATGTTTTGTCTATTAACGAAGCTCATAGTTGTTTTTATTTCAGAATGGCACTTCCTAGAAGTCACTTTGAACTTAATCAAAAGTCCTATGAACAGTGTTACAATGATATTGTTGACTATATTGCGACGCTACGAGTTGAAGAGTCACCGAAGTCCGAATTGTTGAACAAGAGCGGTAGATTGAACGTTCTGTTTCGTGAGCTGCAGTTCCTTGGCCAACACGCATGCCATGATCAAATATTCCGGAATCAACTTACCACAAGTCCCGGACAAACCCAAATATACGTCACCTGTACCAGTCCTCGGAATGTACAAGAACGTCCAATTGTGCCACCTCAACACCCCGCACGACTTCTTTGTCAGACTCTCGAGAGATCAGTCCGATCTCGAAGACATCGAGAACATCCTCAATCACGATGAATATCAAAACCTGTGTGGACTGGACCGTTACCCAACACAAACGCTGTGCGCTGCCAGAGAAAATGGCTTCAGACCATACCAACGCGCCCTAGTGCTAGAAAACAACCAAGAAAATGATTGGGTTCGAGTGTTTTTCATCGATTGTGGGACGATAACAAAGGTGGACATCAGCAATCTACTTCCATTGCTGACCCACAAATTCAAAATCCTGGCAATGCCCGATCAATGCCGTTTACACGGCCTCCGAGGATCTCCGTTTGGGCTGCCATGGCACCCCGATATTCTAACCACTTGTGAAAACCTCCTTCAAAACCCAATTCAAGTTGAATTTAAATTCGTCACAATGGGGTTACAGGGACTCCAACTCTATAGCATCGCCCCGGTAGATCAGGACATAGGGATCCTTTACCTTCTGATTGAAGCACACCACCCTTTGGATCAAACTATGGCAACAGAAGTAATCATCGAAGAAATAACCGATGATCCGGATATGGAAGAACAAATGGATGATGCAGCAACAGAGCCAAACGTTAGCCAAACGCAGCAGTGCAGCACATGTAGTAACGCAGCTTAAGAATGTAGTAAAAAGGTAAAATAATGTAATGTAATGTAATGTATACACCTGACCCTAAGTCCTGAGTGTTAGTAAGCGTCAAAAATGTTTTTCCTAATTATTCGCGCGAATAAGGTGCAGAAAGCACTAACGTGTCGGGCGACTGCTATTCTGACGCAACTCTTGTACGCTCCATTTAGCAAGCTGATTTTCCCTATTCGGCTGCAAAACTTGTCCCGGGTGTTTAACAAGCTTATTAGCATTTTTCCGCTACAGATCAGCCAACAACTTTCCTATTCTACCCACACTGCTGCCCTTGGTGAAAGGGCATTTTTATAATAATATACACACTGGCGGTCCCAGACTTCGATTTCGGTATTTCGGCCGCCCCTGTATATACACATCTATATACACATATACGTATATACACATCTCATAGAAAATATCGGTATCGGTCGGTATTTTTTTATCGGTATCAGTATCGCTTATCGGTATTTTTTGGTATATAATCGGCCAAACTTCTAGAAATGTATAATAATAAATAATGTCGCAGACCACATAAATATCGGCTAAGCAACACGGTTAATGTAATGGCCAGGGCAGTGCAACAAATACACTCTTAAACAGTCTTACACTGGTCTAAAACTACTCTTAAGGTGGTAGTAACGATTTCGACGATATAACTTTGAAGCACGTTTTTGTCGCAATTTTGAAACTCACAGCAAAACCGCAATAATTTTTGTAAACTAGATTAAAATTGTGATGTTGGTTTTTTTTTTATTTGTCAAAATTCTTAGTTTGAGGCTAGCTACTAAATTGGCTTACTAAACAGTAAGCCAACGTGGTAGCTAGTCTTATCTTGTACATTTTGAACTGAATAAAATATTATTTGTGTATATTTTGATCTAGTTTCATAAAATTATGGTTACTTTAAGACTAGTTTACTATTCGCTTCGAAAAAAAGATTTCTCTAATTTCTAATGTAAGAAATCGTCGAAATCGTTACTACCACCTTAATTCACTCTTAGAATAGTCTAAAATAGTATGCAGCTACGCTGGACTGAATTTAAGACCAGTTTTAGATTATCTTAAATTACTCTTAAATCACTCTTAAATTGGTCTAAAACTACTCTTAATTCACTCTTAAAATAGTCTAAAATAGTAAGCAGCTAAGCTGGACGTAATTTAAGACCAGTTTTAAATTATCTTAAATTACTCTTAAATCACTCTTAAGGGGGTAGTGTCGCGAAAGCAGTCGATTTTGCGCGACTATAAAACTTTTTCAGTGAAAGATAGGTCATTGCTCTTTATATATTCTAAAAATATGTTTCAAGGCAAATAATTTCTTAAAGTTTCAGCAAAATTGATGCAGCGTACAGTTAGCAGTGAAGTCGCAAAGTCGGAAAAATGACGTTTTGAAAACCTATTCACATTCGATAATTTCGTCACAATTATAAAACTTTTTGTTTAGATTGTTCCCACAGACTAAAAGCACATATGCTCTAGTTTATGCACACAAAATTTAGTGCAAATTACTTGAGTGGTTGCGGAGTAATACCTGTTTGAACTGTGAAACTGTGCGTAAACTGTGATGTACTCACAGCAATAATGATAAATTGTAAAAAATCTAGAAGCTTATTTTGAAATCTAAAGAAAATCGAACCTTTATTTTTCATTTTTCTTATTTGTGCCAAAAAATTGTGCGTCAAAACGTTACACGTACTTCACAAGCTGGCCAATCTGATATCTGGCTTCATTTTTTGAACTTTTATGCCTCTATTGTGTGATGTCTGGCTCACAAATGGTTATTGGTTAAAAATATTGGTAGATATTGGTAGACTAGTGTCTGGCGGTATTTATTTGACACCATATGGCATTTCACTAGTTTCTCAGTGAACGTACAATTTCAAAGCAAAAAGCTCTTTTTTTGCTACCTATGAGCAAAACTGCTTTGGCGACACTACCACCTTAAATTGGTCTAAAACTACTCTTAATTCACTCTTAAAATAGTCTAAAATAGTATGCAGCTACGCTGGACTGAATTTAAGACCAGTTTTAGATTATCTTAAATTACTCTTAAATCACTCTTAAAATGGTCTAAAACTACTCTTAATTCACTCTTAAAATAGTCTAAAATAGTAAGCAGCTAAGCTGGACTGGATTAGACCAGTTTTAGATTATCTTAATTTACTCTTAAATCACTCTTAAATTGGTCTCAAACTAGTAAAACAATCTAAAACTATGCAGCGTAGTTCCAAACTGCATTTTAGACTGATTTAAGATTATCTTAAAACAGTCTAAAATAATCTGAAATTAGTCTTAAATAATCTAAAAACACTCTAAATTCACTCTTAAAATGGTCTTAACTTGCTCTCTTAATTCACTCTTAAAATTTTTAGAGTGTTTTTAGATTGGTTTTAGACCATTTTAAGAGTCCCCCTTTCTTCCTGTGACCTTAAGTGCATTTTAGCTCAAAAAATGGGGCCTGTTGGTCAGGGGCCTATCGGGGTCCGAGCCCCCACCCATGAAAAATTCCTAGATCCGCCATTGATTTTGGGTGCATGATTTTGTCAGCTTCATATTTTAAGGTGGCGCTCCTGAAATTTGACTTTTCAAAAAACGGCAGTCTGGGGACAATTTTAGATACACAATAGCAAGCCGGTGTAAAAGCATGCCCAAACACAAAATATGAAGTTGATTGATACTAATTAGCATTCACTGTAGACCAAACGTGAGTGGATTTTCGGCTTTCGATTTCTCTTCATAGGTAGATAGCTATTGCACAACCAATAGCTCATTTTGCTTGCCATAATGTGATCGAGCGGTCGCAAGATCTGATTTTTGACAAAAATGATTGATATATTGAAAAACACAAAAATAACCATTTTCGAAAAACATAAATTTGACTAAATTTTTAAAATACTATCGATTTGCTCAAAATCAAATTTTGCGACCGCTCGATGACAACAAGGTGCATTTATGTGCCAAATTTTAACTTTTTTTGTTGAGCCAAATTTTTAAAATCGCAAGCCGAAAATTTGCGTTTGTATTCACACGCACTATATTTCTGTCTCATGCAAAAAATATTGCGTTATTTCACAAAAAAATTACACCAGACTCAATATAACACCGAAAATTTTAAAGTTTGTTCAACTAAAACGCAGCTGGTTGTGTTTTTCAGTCTTTCAAATTCATTACATACGTGTAAATGCATTGGCTTGTAAGGCGATTTCTGAAAAAATCTATTTTTCTTGCTCAAAAAGGTCAAAAATTTTAAAAATTTTTTTCATGTGATATGGGCATCAAATTAAAGGAAATTTACTTCTGAACAACTTTTGTTCTTACGAGGCATGTTTATTTTTGCGCGTTTTTAAAATAGTGGCCAAAACCCACATTTCAGGAGCGCCACCTTAAGCTGAAGACAGATCATGACTAGGTAATACTTTTAAGTAATTTAGAACTAGTAGTGCTTGATTTGTATGTATTCAACAGGCAATTGAGTGTTGGGGTTTTTCTCTGAGGGGGGGTGTATTTTTTACCCCATGTTTTCGATCGTATTTTTTTACCCCCTCTGACTAATTTACACCCGACATATATATACTACATTCTATTTTAGATTGGGAAATATGGCTACCAGGTTGTGTGTTTCTGCTAATGTGAGCAGTGCATTCTTGTTTCGCGAGGTTGCCTACACTGTTAAAAGGTATTATTTATGTAAATCATAAACTCTATTTATGTGAGTGCTTGAAGCAACAGCTGTTTCGTCGTGCTCATCAGTAGCGTAGCCAGGATCAAGTTGGAGGGGCCAACGTGCCTGTTTACTCGAAAAATATTAGATGTTTGTCTACCTACGGGGGGGAGGGGTGCTACGCGACCCAATTTTTATCCGAGGGGGGGCGGCAAAACCGCTGAGGGGGGCCCTGGCCCCCCGGGCGCGGCCCCCCCTGGCTACGCCACTGGTGCTTAAGTGCCTAAGTATAGTATAAATGTATACATAGTATATACGTATATTAAAAATAAACCCATGGCTGAGGCTGACCGTTCGGCTAGGAGGCAGGAGGCACAAAGTTTTTCGAAAATTCCGGAGTGTTTTTTTGAAGCACTTGTATCTGTTTCAGGTACGAGGCAGCTGCTGACGCGGGTTTCAAGTACATGGAATGTCCCAGCCCTTATGACGTGCCTGAGACCGAGCTATCTGCCTTGTTGTCTCGGCTTTCGTTGGAACAGACTCTAATAAACTCTCCCGTAATTAGATAACCGTTTGATATTATGTACTACACTTATGTTGTAGTTTTTTGTTGTTTTTTGTACGGTTTTCTGTTAATCTAGCATTGATAATGACTGACAGAAAAGAAAAACAAATTGTGTATTTTCGTTAACTGTCTGTGTGCACAGATTTTTTTGTTTCTTCATATTGTAGATACATTTACAACCGACCCACCCCACGCTTCAGTCTCCACTCACATGTAGCTTGTTTTTTATGGAAAATAACTTGTATAAATATGGTGGCTTGCTGATTGGCTTGTTTTTTCTTTGTTTAGGTTGGGACAGATGTGCCGACGTCGCGCGGCTATGCTTGTTTGTCAGAAGAAAAGGCCAGATTCATGGTCTCAGTTCAGAAGGCTTGTGATTATGCTCAGGCGACTAACTGCAAAAAGTTTGTATGTAACAATAAAAATGCTTGTGACGTTTACAACAACTTTTGATTTTTCCTATTTAAATTTTGTCTGTATTGTCTAATTTTTAAATGCCACTTTGGCTATGTATAGTGGTGCGGGAAAAAAAACCCTATTTTCAACTTTTCGGGTCGTCCTGTGCTCCACATAAATCGGATCCATTAATGCTCGCGGCTGTTATAACGGCCATCTTTCGCCTAACTGTTGCACTAATAAAATGGATTGTAACTACTCACGTTTCTGAGTAATGAGTCTCGAAACCTCCGGGAAAAAAAACCCTATGCGGGAAAAAAACCCTATCACTTTTTCTGGTTGTTCTATTAGCAGGGAGTATAAACACAATTTCATCGTGTTCTACAACTCTTAGGCTGCAGTATGGACTAAAAAACCGTTTCTCCGACATCCATGTGACTCACAATGATTCTTCAAAAATCGACCCGTTTTGGCAGAAATGACTTCTGCCCAAATAGGCATTTTTTCCGTATTTAAAAGCATTAAAAACAGATTTTTACGCTTATTACGTTAGAAACAGCGGACAAACACCGCCCGCGTCTATCATTCTTGGATTTAATTGGTACGCAGCAGCTAAAACCTATATAAATATTGCAAAAAATGCCAAATTTTGGTGAAACATCACCAAAACAGGTTTCGTGAGGGGTGTCGGGGTATGGCCCAAAATGACAAAATACGACGATTTGCGGCCGAATAAACGGTTTTAATGAACTCTACGCATGTTGTTAGCCCAGATGAACCAACTTTAGTAGCAACAATGAGTGAGTTTAGCAAAAAAATGCCGCCAAACAAAATAGGGTTTTTTTCCCGCACAAACTTTGACCAGTCACAGGTCAACCACAGCGTTTTTCACGGTTTTCGAGCTTCAGAAGTATAGAGGAAAGGTAACTCTCTTGAAAAATGCAAACGGCGTTGGTCAAAAGTGTTTTTGTGAAGAATTGTGACAAGTCAAAAATTTGGAAAATTTTGTCACTTTAGAATTTTTCAACATGCAAAATTTTGAAATTTTATAAAAAACGCTACAGGCCTCAAAACTGCACAGAAATTGGTGTGGTAAGTCAGTTTGGGATGCGCTTTCCACCTGCATACTCAAAAAGGTCCTATGTCGTGAGGTTCGGCCAGGAAGCACTAGGGTTTTTTCCCCGCAAAACGCGTAGGGTTTTTTTCCCCGCACTACTATAGATATATATGTATATTTAAAAGACATCACAAGACAGCTGATCTAATCCGTTAAGGGGGGGGGCTACCCAGGTCAAAAATCAAAGGTCTCCAATTTTGCTTATTTTCACATATGTTACTCCACCAAGGCACCTCTACCTCAGATAAGAACAATTAAGCTTGAAGGTGCACTTTTGGTTCAGTGCGTTTGTCAGTGTATTTACATAGGCGAAAGTACGCCAAAAAGCCGAAAACTAGCCCTTATTTGGACAGTTCTAGCACAAACCACATTAAGCCAATCAGGCTGAAACTTGGCATAGTAGTAGCCCACATGTATGCGCAAAATCGTATCATCCGGATTTTTTATATGTAGTTTCAAATCTAAAATCGAGGGCGAAATGTGAAAAAATGGCCGTTTTTTGGACCCGCCAAATTTGAGTGATTTTACATTTGACGTCATTGCTCAGGCCATGGGCAAAAATTTAAAAAAAATGGATCATAGAGGTTGAAATATGACGTTAGGCTATCGAATCATGTAAAATTCAGCTTCGTCAGTGTTAACAAAAACTTCGAGTAAAGGGGCGCTTTGCAACCACAAAAATCTTTTTTTGCGCCTATGATTTACACGTAAAATTGAATTTTTGGGAGCCCCTAGTGAAAAATTGGCAAAAGCATTGGTTCCAGTTTGTTACATCTGCGATGCGCTTTCCCTGGGCCTACATTGTGTGCAAATTTGAAGCGAATCGGAGAACCTAAAATTTTCACTTTTTCAGGTAGCCCCCCCTTAAGGGAGTTGAAATCTGATTCATGCCAGAATTTCACTAGAAATTAGGAATTCAATTCCTGTTCGAACTACGCTAGTATTGTTTTGCTTCTATCCGTTGTTTTCATTTAAAATCAATTGTTCTTTCACACTGAAATTTAATTTTAGGTTTAAAGAATCATGTACTATTATCCTTTGGCGTGATAATAGTGTACGGTCTTAAAGGTTTCTATTGAAACCTTGTTGATTTCTAGGATTCATATCCAGTCAGGTCTGATTCCTCCTAATGCCGATATCCATAGCTGTCGACGCACGTTTTGCCAAAATATCAGATGGGCTGCCGATTTGCTTCATCCGGTAGGAAAAGACCTAAATTTTGTTGTGTTTATTAATCGGTGAAAAATCCTATTTGTATGTGTAATTGTGCAAACTGCAAATATTTAAATAATGAATTGTATTTGTAGCGCAAATATATATATATATTTTAGGCCATATATATATATATATATATATATATATATATATATATATTAGTGATGTGGATCGGATCGGATCGGTCCGAAATTTTGATGCCGATCCGATCCGGATGTTTGATTGGCGATCCGATCCGATCCAGGCCCGGATCGGTCGATCCGATCCGATCCGCCGATCCGATCCGATTAAACATTACGTAACCTTGATGAAAGCTAGAAATTCCTTTATAGAAATATTGTCAAGTATGATTTATTATAATGAGCATATTGCTTTTAAAATTTAATACGTTTGTATATAAATGATAAGATGGCATTTTTGTAATGAGAGCAACTTAGACAATCCCACGACCAAAAATTTTGATTAATTGGAATGGAAATGTGTTGACAATTTTGGGTCACTACCGCAGGTCGTGGATACCCACGGGTCGGGTTGGGTTGGATCGGAAAATTTGAGCCGTGGGTCAACACTTGGGTATACACACCCACTTCAGGCTGCGCGGGTCGCTGCATTTTGTCAAACGGGCGAAAAAGTTCTGAAATTTTTTCACGTATTCAATCCAATCTGGGTACATAAATTTGGTTACCATTCGGTTAAAGTAGATAGCAATGTGAACAATGTCCAGCTACTGTGCAAACTGTACAGGGGTATCTGCTAAAAACGATGGATTATCAGGTACGGTATCTTAAAATGGTGGGTCAAAGTTGGTCGTGGTCAACTTTGACGGCGCGGATGGATCGTGGGTTACCCACATGTGTCAGACCGCGGGCTGGGTTGGGTCGCAGGTAGAAAGTGGTGATCCGCGTCGATTCCCAACTCTTGTGTTACCGAAAAGAATGTTAAAAGATTGTTTTTGTAGGCGAAAATTAAGATATATATATTTCTAAACATTTCGGCCGAGCCGGCTGGCTATGATTAATTTTGGGTTTCATCAAAATTTAGTCGTGCGCTACTGGAATCAATGTTTTGGGGCACAACTTTTTTTTTAAGTGAAAATTTTGACTTATGTCAAGAAGCAAGGAAGGATTAGAGCTTTTATTTGATACTCATGCAGTTGCAGGGGATGGGGGAAGCTCCTTCTTAAATTCAGGGACAGCCGAGGGATTCGGGTCGCCAGTGGTGAAAACGCGAAGAGAATTAAGCCACAGATAGCAGGGGTCTGGGGGCAGAAGCCCCCAGGAAAAAATGGAGATTTTTGAAATTTTTAGGCAGAATTTAGTCAACTGGAGACGTATCAGAAATATTTTCCGACAAGCAAAGTAAAACAAATGTTGAATTTGAGGCCAAATTTGGTCAATTGGAGACCTATCAGAAATTTTTTTCGGCCGGGCGATAAAAACCAAAGGGGGGACCGTTGTAAACAATTTTTTCAGGTTCGACCAAAAAAAGATAGGTCGCGAACCCCGCGACCCCCCCCCCCCGCCGACTACGCGCTTGGCAGTACAAAACCTACCACGGGAGGGGGGTACCCTAAATGTTTGCTACTTTTGGTGGCAAACTGCAAATTGTACGAACGATAGCTACACAATGACGTCAACAAAAGGATGAAACTTGAAAGTACAAGAAAACCAGTAAATCTGAATTTTCTGTACAAGTAGACAGTAACATTTTTTCAGATAAAATTTAGAGTCTCTGAATTCTGGGTGAAATTATCTGAACTTTGTCTGAATTATTCTGAAAATTATCTTAAATTCCTCTGAAAGTCTGTAAAATGCTGGAAGTTGTTTATGTAACATCTGAAAAATGTGTAACTGAAAAAAATTTACAGAAAATTCAGATTCCTGTGGAGGGCCAGATTTATTTTGACGTCCATTTTCGCCACGAAGCCGGTTTTTACGAACAATATTACTATATGTATTTAGTATTTATATATACGTTAAATTTTTTCACTTTTACTATATCTGAAGAACCATGGAATATTGCTTATCTTACTACCGCTTTTGCAGCTGTTGATTAACTGTTGATTCTGCAACGGGCGCCAGAGTGAAAAGTTGATAAATTTACTAAGCTTTCCGATATTGCAATGCGGACAGCAAATTTATTAAAAATGTCGTTTTTGCAATGAAATAAACGTAACACAAAACAGTATATTAAGCAAACGCAAACCAATTGCGTCTAATACACACATATTCTTACACGAAGTAATTCCAATCAAAAAAAATTTGGCTAGGGCGGCCGCCCTCCCCCCGGGATATACCGGTATATTATGAGACAGTGGTTTTTTAACGGAAAAACACAAAAATCGTAACAGAACAGCTCTTGCTTTTTGGATTCTGGGAAGAGTTTTTAAACTTTCGAAAGTTAGTTGTTGAAAATTCACGACTGTCTCAGCTCTCGGCCTGGCTCAGCAAAATCTTTCATTGTACTTGCTCACTTTTGATATATTTTGCTTAAAGCTGCCTTTCCTCGAGTTTCTCAAAGTACCAAACCTCCACAGGTTAAAATAGCTGAGATAGCTGTAACTTAGACCCTTTTCACACCATTATGTAAACTATGTGTAAACATACAGTTAGACCATAAAATTCATGTACTTCCATACGGATGGACCTTTTTCACTGTAACTAAATTTCAACGTAAATCGTAACAATTTTATTCCAATCTTTTTTTTTCAAAACTGCCTCAATCTTCAACATTATTAGCATCCAGACAATTGGTAATATCCTGACATTGCTTACATTATACAGCTACATGTTTTGCTATCACTACGAACCAGAAAACTTGACATTTTTTACGAACGGCATTTTTACTTTTTTGAAAGGGTTTTTTGCTACTTTTATCATCTTTAACGGGGTAAAAATCGACCTATCGTGCGCATCATCATTTATTAATGACGGCTGTTTGTTTTGAGACCACGAACAATAATACCAAACAAAAAGCAGATAAAATGAAGTGTGACTTGACTTTTTAATGATTATTTCTATGACTCTGCAAAGATTATACGTAAGTTTAGCGCATTATACCAGTAAAAGCAACGTACTGACATAATGCCTACTGTAACTTTTAAATATAGGCCATGATAGGTACTTGTTTTTCAATCTCAACGTACTGATATAATGTCTACTGTAACTTTAGTATAAATCGATATTCAGCTGTGATTGTTATATTCTAATTAAACAAGCCAATAAGGAATAAGGCTGCCTTATTCCCGAGAAGATTATAGCGTGATTTAACGTTTATTGGATTTGGTTAGCTTTGAACAGAAATATTCAGCTATTTTCAGTCTATAATCTCACTCAAACAATATACAGTAGTAAAACAGCCTAGTCATCAGAATGTGAGCCGTTATCGGTGTTAGTTACTAGTGAATTGTAGAAGGTACGGCGCGCTTCGTGAGTTAGTTCCATTGAAAACAATCGATGTGTTTTGCCTTATGACTTGTGTGTTAATATTATGCATAGGGTCCATCTTTACTTGCAGAGTACAGATGGACCCTTTTCATAATTTTAAACATTAAGAAAACAAACATGGTTCATCGATGAATAAATATACACATGGACGCAGGGTTTTTTTCAAAATCGGCACTGTGTAAATGTTGTGTAAATTAAGAATTTGCTGTGTAAATTAAGGGTATGTTGTGTACATTTTTAAAAGTGAGTATTTTGGCATTTTTTAGGTAAAAATTGACCGTTTTTTCACTTGAAAAGTAATATTTCGACTTTGAGACTCGAACTACATACGTAAATAAAAAATGAGATAATTGAAAATTTTTGCTTTTTGTCAGTTCAAGTATCCGACACGCCAGGGCAAGCCCACCTAAAATTTCGAAAAATCTGAAACAAGCCCTAACACCCAGGCCGAGACCCCGTGTACATGCATGGTTTACACAGATGGAGAGTTGTTCTATCAGCCAGATCCTACTCATTTTTTTTCAAATCCGTGTGTAAAACTTTTACAGTAGTTTGACGTAGGACAAGAAATCGCACAGACAGGCTCAGCGTGGCTGATTTTTCACTGTCAACTTTCAAGTGCATAAAAACGAATAAAATAAAAAAAATCATAAGCCGTTTAAGAGCAGAAACTGAAAACTTTTTGTTTTGGGGTCAAAAATTAGACTTAATTTGTTAGGACAAAGAGGTCACAGGTATATACAAATCGCCACTTCGCGAATTTTTGTAATTTTCACAACCAAAATAGAGCCGTTTCATCAACTTTTGGGGCAAAATGGGGCTGTGTAAATCAGTGTGTATTTTTATTTTTTGCTGTGTAAATTAGGATTACACTAGGGATGGAAGTCTCGGTTTTTTTTCCGAGACCGAGACCGAGACCGAGACCGAGACCACGAAACCGAGACTACCGAGACCGAGACCAAATTCCGAGACCGCCAAAACCGAGACTTTGGGTCATTTTTTTGCCATTTTTTTACCTATCGATTTGATGACTTTTTACAAGTTTTTAGGTAACATTACAAGACCATGGTCAGACACCTTATGTATAAATAACAGCTATATACTTCACGACAATTTTGGTTACATTGCTGGTTCTTTCCCCCGTTTGTGTGGGACTTTGGGACCATGTCCTCTTGAATATTGTGAAATTTTGACCCCTGTTCCAAAACAGACGCAATTTGTCCTTGTTCTTGCCAGAAAATAGCAAATTTTGACACTGTTTGGCTCTAGTTTAGTTAAAAGCTCCGATTGTATTGGAATTACCAATGTTCTGCTAAAATACACCCAAGATAGAAAGGGTTTGGCTCAAAAATTGGACCTGCGCGCCGTGACGCTCTTTCATTCTTTGCCTCCGGCGTGACACCCCTGTGAGTGGGGCCCCCTCAATCCCCTGGGACTAAATTTTAGTTGAGAGTAGTCAGCAGAGTCTTCTCTTCTCATCTATATACCGAACTGCATGTGTCACCGCATAGTTCTTAGTAGTGCGTTTAGTTGAACTTTCACAGATTTTTTTGATTTTTTGTTAAACTCATACTAATTGGAAATTACAGTCAAGTATGTGAAGTCACCAAATGGCATAAAAAAAGTTGACCAGCCAAACACTAATACTAAAGAATAAAATGTTATAATAATTACACAGACAGACAAAGATAATATGAAATAAGAAACCTAATCCTAAACGTACATTTTTGTGTATGTACTGCGTTTACTGATAAACTAAACAACCACGGTAAAGTTGTTTTCGGAAAAAATTGACAGAATCTCACTGTTTGGTGTGAAATTCTGGTGAAATAAACATTTCCGAAAAAAATTTTCTGCCAAAAACATAAACCAAAGGGGGGAGCACAGGAAAATTTTTCACAGATTTGAAAAACCGAGACCGGGTACAAACCGAGACTTTTCGACTACCGAGACCGAGACCGAGACCGAGACTGGGCTAGTCTCGGGTTTCGACCGAGACCGAGACCGAGACCAAGACCGAGACTTCCATCCCTAGATTACACCCTATTTTACACAAAAAAACCCTGCATGGACGGTTTTCATATTTTAAAGATGTTAATCTGGTGGCATATTAAAAAGGAGCCAAGTACATTTTTTAGAATAACGTGAGAAATATAGCACTTAGAGACTCTCAGTTTTCACAGAAATGTGCGCAGATGGACCCCGGATGCATTTCTGTAAAAAAACGATACGTCCGGAATAGACCTTTTTCACCCTAGACCACCGATATATAATATATATATATATATATATATATATATATATATATATATATATATATATATATATAATAATATATATATAATATATATATATAATATATATATATATATATATATATAGTGTTGGGATTTTTTTCGAAACGTACCCGAACCACCCGAACCCGAACTTTGGCCAAATGAACTTCATGACATTCCACACTTACTGTATTTGAATATAGAATGTCAAAAAAGTGTGAAGCAATTGAGTCAACAACCTTTGCAAGGAATAAATACTTTTAATATTCAACGTTGAATAAAGTGATTAGTCAGCAAAAACCCGATTAAGTTTCATGCTTAATCAAATCATTCAATATAACCTTGTGGGTGGGATCCAAACTGCCAACTTTTGAATTAACAGTCGAACGCCCAAACCAACAGGTTAAGAGGCAACGTAGATGAGTTATGAGTTTGTCAGAATTCCCTTGCGGAGCAGACGTTGCGTTGCTAATACTGACAGGTACTGTCCACCTTGCGCTGGTTAGGTTCAGGCCTTTTGACGATTTTTATTCTTTACCAGGGGCGTAGCCTGGATTTTGAAAAGAGGGGGTTGCAGCTTGTCCACTTTTTTGCTCAATTTTTTAAACCCACTATTGCGGGGTGTGGGGGCGTCAGCCTCTGAATCCTTTGCACTTTTTAACGAAGTGGTGTACATAAAAATGCAAATCTGGTCATTTAAATTAATTTCACTGTTCGAGAATTTTTTGATTTTTAGGCCAAATTTGGTTAATTGGAGGCGTATCGGAAATTTTTTTCGGCCGGGCAATAAAAACCAAAGGGGGGACCCTTGTGTGCTATTTCTTCAGGTTCGACCAAAAAAAAGGGGGGGGGGGTCGCCTATAATTGACTATTAACACAAATTGTACCAAAAAGGCGAACTTTTCAGCCTGTGCCAGGTGTGGCGCAGAGATTATACAGTTTTGAGTTTGAATAATTTGACAAATGGATATATAAATGGTTTGTATCATATGCAATCCAGCTTGGGTTAATGTCATGGCCATTTTCGAAAGCTGGCGCTCACGAATTGTTCGCGCGAATAGAGCTGAATAGAGTTCAGGCCTAGGGCTTATTTAGATTCAAACCTCGGTATGATTTCGAACAATTTAAGAACACACGACACCTGGGTTTTTTTCGCAAAAACGTTCGCAATTGCGAAAAAAAATTTAAGATTGCGAAAAATTTTCAAACCTTTTCGCAAAATTGCGAAAAAATTTTGACGCAGTTGAGATGAACTCGTAAGGTCCATGCGCCAATTTTTGTGGTTTAGTCTGAAAACATTTCCGATACGTCCCCAATTGACCAAAGTTGGCCTAAAAATTTAAAATTTCTCCGACTTTTTTTGATCCGCTAGGCCCGGACTCGTGCAACTTTGTGACTTGATGTTTCTAGTGACTGTAAATAGGACACATTTTCTTCCATGCATCATCACACCGACTGCATGTAACAATAATAGACAGTATAATAGGGATCGGTATTCGGTGGTGACATAAGTAAGAAACATTTCAAAATGTTGGCATTTTCAGGCCTAACTTGGTCATTGGCCGAGTCTTCTTTTCTTTACGGCTGAGCATCGATTGTGAAAATTGTGAAAAATTACACAAAATTCTCAGGACGGCTCCATAAATGTAAATAAAAATATCAAAATCGTTGCTTTTTGGCTAAACAGAGTAAAAATTGAGTCAGTCTTAATCCTGTCTAGACGGAATAATGTTTTATTAACATTTAGATGTAAAATCTACTGCATTAAGAAACAAAAGTATGTCTGCGAAAAAAAATTTGATTTTGCGAAAAAAATTTCAAGCTTTTCGCAAAATTGCGAAAATTTGCCAGCGAAAAAAAACCCAGCACGACACTAACAACACGTGTGCAGCCTTGCTGCGAAGAAAGCAGCAAAAATTAAAAAAAATTGGGATTTTTTGGAAAATGTGAAGTTAGTTCTAGTGTTTATTATACTAAAAAATGTTGATTATCTTTGGAAATTCTAAAAAAATCGGTATACAAATTTTGTAATTCGGTCAGAAAATTTAGGTACCCGAACCACTTTTTGCGTCCCCGAACTGACGTGTACCCAAACCCGAACTGAAAAAATGACCCGAACCCGAACCCGAACTTTCGTCCCAACACTATATATATATTATGATAAATTGTATTACGGGAGTAAAATAATATGTAATTTTTGTGTTATGTATTATATTAAGGACGTTTTTGACCCATTGAACATTGAGCATATTTGTATATTATGTTATTCTATTTATGAAAATCAGTTGGTTTATTAGTATTGAAATCCCGAGACTGTAAGTAGTCCCCCTTCTAATTGTTGTTTTAATCCCGAGACTGTAAGTAGTCCCCCTTCTAATTGTTGCTTTAATCCCGAGACTCTAAGTAGTCCCCCTTCTAATTGTTGTTTTAATCCCGAGACTGTAAGTAGTCCCCCTTCTAATTGTTGTTTTAATCCCGAGACTCTAAGTAGTCCCCCTTCTAATTGTTGTTTTAATCCCGAGACTGTAAGTAGTCCCCCTTCTAATTGTTGTTTTAATCCCGAGACTCTAAGTAGTCCCCCTTCTAATTGTCGTTTTTATTTCAGCATGGCATCACTACTCTGATTGAGCCAATCAACGAATATTCGATCCCTGGATATTTCTTGTCTCGCTTCCAACAAGGTTTGTGGTCGTGTTGGAATGTTCACGGAGACAAGAAACAGTTCCGTAGTGTGGCTGATTATTCGAGGGGGGGGGGCTTTTCAGATGAGATGCCCCCCCATTGCCCAAATGTTTTTCCGAAAGGACGTTTTGGCCACATTAGCTGCAGCGCTGTCGCTTTTTTCTGGTTTTCGTGTCCGTATAGGTTCAATGTAGCATATCAGTGAAACTATAATTACATACAGGGGCAGGCCACAGCTGGAGGATCTCGATCCGAGGAGCTATCCGGCCTTAAGTTAAGTTATGGTTACTTAGCGCCTCCTATTTGGGTCGACGCCCCCGCCATCCGTGGGGGAGGGGTGAAACAATCTGCTGCTGTAAAACATTCCTTGTTTTTGCAGCGCTTGCAAATCAGGTTATTCTGTTAGAGTTAGAGTATTTTTGGTTTTGGACAATCTTATTTTTGAACGTAACCCGTCAGTGCAAATAACTATTTTTTATTATGATGTTTTAGCTGTGGAAATTCTGGATGAACTAAGGCACCCAGGAGTCAAACTGCAGTTGGTAAGCTGACTGCTCAGAATGCTCTGCTATTTTTGTCCTAGACGAGGCGGATCTTTTGTAGGGGCTTACTTGTCTCGTTTTTTAAAACTTAAAAGTTTAGCTACTTTTGTGTGTTAGTTATAATAGTCGTATTTTATATATCAATGCGTACTGACTGATTTAGTTTTATTGATAGGTACCCTTACTTTGTTGTGTCTGTATTTTTGCCGGATTTGTACCACCTTTTGTTGTTTTGTAGGATTTATTTCACCTCCAGATGGCCGAAGGCTGCCTTACAAAGTGGATAGAAAAACTGTTACCACTAACCGGTAATAAGATATTTTATTGTTGTTTTGTTTTTTTATTAAAGTGAGGTAAACTTAGCCTCTCATTGTTCTTAAGACTGGGTCTCATAAAAGTTACTGATATTGCTAGTTGAGAAAGTTTATTATAGTTTTTTCAGAAAACTATTACTTTTCTAAAACGTATAGTCAGCATGTGCCGATATCTTAAATAAACTCTGATCATTTAGAGCTCAGATGTTAATTTTGTCACTCTGGAACTATTGTCCTAATTTTTGCATCCATGCCATTTATATACCTACCTGAATATTTGATTTGATTTGGTCAGCTAGCCTTCAAGTGGAAAGCGTTATGCCGTAACTGTTCGGAAGGCACTAATGTTGTAAACGATAATTAGGGCCTATGACTTATGAGACTCGGGGGCTCTCACGTAGTGGTAGCATGCTTGACTTCGAAGCAGGCGACCCAGGTTCGATTCCCGGCGCCTCCATTTTTTTCATTCTTTCTAAATTGGGGCATCTTCTTCGTTTCAACAAAGTGGCGACCGTGACATAGGACGGAGAGGATAGGGCCGGGGTCCTCAGGACAGCCTTATCCCCGAACCGTGTTCGGAGGTTGGTTAGGACCCTCATACCCTGGGTTGAGGTTGGCACTTCAACCCTTACGGCACACGTGCTGTGTGCTGCATGACTCTGTACATAGTTTCTCTTATGTGGTCCCTCAGTTAAGGGTAATCCGAAAAACCCTCGGTTTTGGTTAGGGGTGAACCGGAGAAAACCATCGGTATTGGTTAAGGGTGAGCCAGTTAAAACCCTCGGTATTGGTTGGGAATCGTTCTGGGTCGCTCGAGAAACTCTGTGGTTGCGGGTGAGCAAGGAAACCCTGAGTGTGGTGTAATTGAAGTAGGCTTGGAGGCCTACGTGTGAATGTGCTCCGCCCTTGAGGCATCGGGTTCGCCCCGGAAGCATGAGTATCGACCGAGTATCGTTGCAGGGTCGCAACGATGTTCGAAAGGCGACCCTGTTGTAAATGAGATTTAGGGCCTATGAGACTCGGGGGCTGTGGTGTGTAGTAGTAGCATGCTTGACTTCGAAGCAGGCGGCCCCGGTTCGATTCCCGGCGCCTCCATTTCTTTCATTCTTTCTAAATTGGGGCATCTTCTTTCTATTCAACACTAAACGTTAAAGTTTTCAACTTTGTAAATAAACTATAAGCTGGTGATAACTTCGTTTCTGAATTTTTTTTATTTTTAGGTCATATTCAGATTGCTCAAGCCCCTAATAGACATGAACCATCATATTCCGGAGAAATGGATTATAGATATATTTTTGATTTACTTCGCAAATTGGGATATTCAGGTCGTATTGGCCTAGAGTACATTCCATCAAGTAAGCACTTGAAATTTTGCTTGCTATTAACGATGTTGTGGCTGGTTTCAATTAGGTCTCTCAGCCCTAAAAAAACTTCGGCTGACTGCCGCTATATTGTACGGTGGACTGCACCATATTGGATTTAGCTAGTGAGTATAACTCTATACCTAAGATAGCTGAAAAATAACTGAAATGATAACTGATTTATCAAAGACATCTTTTGTGTCTATATTTATTCTTTGTCTATGTTTATCATTAGGTTATGCTATGAACCACGGTTTTTGTGTTTTTTACTGTGGTTTTTTCAAACACACATTTTACACACATTTTTCTAAAAACCAAACACTTTCTTATAAAAGAATAGGGTTAATTTTGAAAAAATACCCCTGGTATGAACATTACTGTACGTTACCCCTGAACGTTACTGTATCTGAATATTTGTTATTTCAGCAGATAAAACCGAAGATAGCCTATCATGGATCGAAGAATATGGTTTATGCAAAGCTTGCTAGTGATAAATTCTTTGGCTCCAATTGGTGCTTTTATTTATTGTTATGAAATAATGAGGGATATAGGTGAGCTGTGTTAAAAAATACCGTGAAATTCATAGTAATGTGTTTTACGAAGAGTATATTATATTACAGAGTGTTTCACTCATCGGAGCAAGAATGACACACTATTATGTACTCTTCGTTTGTGTTACTGTTTTTCATACATGTAACGGGGTCAAAATTTTTGGGGGGCCTCTCCGGCCAAATTTTGGGGACCCTCCCCCCCAGATCGACCAAAAATCCCCTAAATTTTGCAAAATTTTCTAAAAATTTGGCAAAAAGGTGCCATTTTTTCAAAATGTTGCCCAAATTTTGGGGACCCTCCCTCCCGGGTCCTCGATTTGGGGGGGGGGTCCCCCCCTTCCCCCCCCCCTCATACATGTATGCTGTTTTTACTGAACATAGATTATGTTCTCTGGCCGGCGTATTATATCTTGGAGCAAAACATGGTAGAGCTTTTTTTGTTTGATTGAAAAAATTACGTTTTCGATTTTAATTAACGTTGTAGTTTGCCAGTCTGACGCTGCTGAACACAAACACGCAAAGATTTTAGTAATCATAATATGTTAGAAATTAAAAAAACATATATACTGAATACTTTTGATAGTTGATTTGGCTGTAGGTACAGTTGATTACTCTGTTAAAAGACTTTATAGTAAAGTACAATTTTAATTGACTGAAGCTGGCTTGTTATGTGATTGTGTTGATTGTTTAAGCTTGTTTAGTATGCCTGATTCACATAGAGGATAGAACTACATACATGTCGTTGGGGGGATGGGTGAGGGAAGACCCCCCAAAATTCGGTCCCGGGGGAGGGAGGGGGGGTCCCGCCGGCTGGTAAAGAGGGGGGAGGGTCACGGCGGGAGTAAAATTTTGGCCAAAATTTGAAAAAATCGGCATTTTTTTTGTGAAATTTAAGCAATTTTTATCAAAATTTTCTCCAAAAACTGTCAAAATCGGTATTTTTTGGTCAAAAAAGGTAAAAATTACGTCATTTTTGGGAGGGGTTCAAAAATGAGCTGACGCAGGGGAGGGGGGATCCCAGTTTCATCTGAGTAGTATGGTAACACAATTCAGTCTTTGGCTCAGTTGACGCTAACCACACCACATCGCCGTAGTAACGCTTGGTTCATATTTTCGAGTCTAAGGAATTCTCTAAGCCACTACAAAAAACTGCACTCTGTTTGAGGATTGTGCTTACAAATATATAGACTGGATGTTGCAGCTGCACTCTGCAGGCATTAGCTAAGCTCACAAACAGTATTAAGTGTATGTGAATCGGGTTAATTATTTAGTTTTGATTAAAGATAACTTTTTGCTGTGTGGTATGGTTATTAGGATTTATTGGAAAATAAAGCTGTTATGGACAGTAGATTCCGCTGAGGAAATTGATGTTGCACTTTGTAGTGTTTAGGAGAATAGGATATAGGAAACAGGGAAAAGCCAGGTAGCCACTCAAGTCATCATAAATGACATTAGGCTGATCCATGACCATGCGTGTAAGGGGGTCGAAATTTCAGAGGGCTCTCCGGCCAAATTTCTGGGACCATTTCCTGCTGATCAACCCAAAAATATAAATTTTTGAAAAGCTGCCTAAATTTTTCTAAAAAGTGTCATTTTTACAAACTTTTGGCCAGATTTTCGGGACCCTCCCCCGGCCCTTTTATTTTGAGATGAGGTTCCTCCCCTCCCTCCGTCTTATCGAGAGTACGTCTTATCAAGAGTACATAATAGGGAAGAGTATGACACTCTTCCCTATCCTAGCTAATCGGCCCGGACGATGCTCCGGCCGAAATAGCGCTTTTATGCCTTGACTTCAGGGGGGGTACCCCCCCCTCGAATCATGACATGTCTTGATTTCAGGGGGGACCCCCCCCCTCAAAACCGGGAAGTGTCTTGATTTCAGGGGGGGTACCCCCCCCTCGTTTCAGCACACTGCCAGCGCAAAATCGGTGGTGTCTTGATTTGAGGGGGGGTACCCCCCCCTGGTTTCAGCACACTGCCACGGTTGTGTCTTGATTTCAGGGGGGGTACCCCCCCTCGTTTCAGCACGTTACCAGCTCACCACAGATTTCATGCTGGCAGTGTGCTGAAACCAGGGGGGGGGTACCCCCCTCAAATCAAGACACCACCAAATTTGCTCTGGCAGTGTGCTGAAACGAGGGGGGGGTACCCCCCCCCCCTGAAATCAAGACACTTCCGGGATTTGAAGGGGGGGTCCCCCCCTGAAATCAAGACATGTCTTGATTCTAGGGGGGGGTACCCCCCCCTGAAATCAAGACGTAAAAGGGCTATTTCGGCCGGAGCATCGTCCGGGCCGATTAGCTAGGATAGGGAAGAGTGTCATACTCTTCCCTATTATGTACTCTTGGTCTTATGTATGACTAGGACCATGAGATCTCGGCTGTACAGTTCTCGGCTGTGGCTGGCTCGAGCCAGCTAGTCGCACACTTACAGAATGAACATTAATTATAATATAGCTAGATTTACTGATATACTTCGGTTTAACATACAGTAAATTTTCTATAAACTCTTAGATTGGTTCTAATCCAAGGAAGTTGTGAAAATCGTCGCAGTCGATTTGACATTGACTGATCAGGCAGAAAACAGTGTTCTCGCATTACAGCCACCACCCCAGCCAGGGGCTTTGGATTAACGTGGCCCACCCCGATTTGTCCAGGGGGGGCCCAGCTTAGAACCACCCCCTGTCGTGCGTGACGCACTAAATTTTGAATAAATATCGACTCATAGTTTGGCGCTATATGTTCACCAACTTCTAGGCTCAATATCCAGTCGTAGATGGGAATGTTATATTGGGGCAATGACAAGTCCAAGTATTTGACTGTATTATTAGTTAGTTCTTCGATAAAAGGTGCACCGTCGTAACCGTCGTACGAATGTCCGGATTGTCGCAGAATTCGTCCGTATTCGCCTGAAATTGATTGGCTAATTTTTGGGCAGAAATACCTAGACTTAACTTTCAAGTAGACATCTTTAGGAAGGATACGACAGGGAGGGGCAGCTATACATTAGGACTAAAATATGAAAAGTTAATGTGGGTGATATACTGATAGGTAAACAAGCAGACTCCTAAAAGGAGTAAAATTCCTTCGTAGAGAGTTCTATTCTACTTAAAAATGAAGGAAAAACTTTCGCGAAACTCAAAACTATACACAAATAATGACTGAGAATCAAACCTACGGATTACGAAGCAATGACACTGACCACTACTACACCACTGAAAGGTTACTGTAACTTAGCCACAAATACAAAAAGGTCATTTAATTAAAATATTCAAAATTTTTACTTCAAATTAAAATCAACTTTGTTCATTGTCAATATGTACCATTTAGTAATAATTCATGTATATAGAGATAAAGTTTCCCTGTGTAGAATATTGTTCTGTTGTTTGTGAAGTTTCAAATGTTCTCGTGATCTCATATTAGATGCTGATTGGCTGTGGCTGAATGCCAACAGCCAATCAGACAGTGTCCAGACAAAATACACTTGACATCCAAGGGGGGAAACATGTAGCAAACTCTGGTAAATGAAAACCAGATGGGGGACAGAAATTTAATTTTGCCAAAAGTGTAAGCTTTCTTTTCATTGATGAAACTTAGCTTGTTTGTGATATGTGTTAGTTCTTTTTTTTTGGTCACGCCCCCCACGGTTGGAACACGCTTACTTCTATAAGCTAGCGCAGTGCAAAACATGGCAATGTCTACGTACAGAATTGCTTTGCCTGCATTTCATACAACGTTATGATTCTAATAATTCCGCCTTCAGGCTTAATAAAAATGGTCCAAGGATTTTGGTTAAATGATGGTTAGATTATAAGATCATCATTCATCAGTCTGACGATCGAAATAAGATGTAGCGTTATTTTACTTCAAGTAAGTAAGATGCGGCAGTAAAGCTAAGCGAATGATTAGATGTTACCATTTCCATCGCCAAAACTGCCAATGGTACTTCCTTTTAGTTCGACGGAGAGGGCGTATATAAGACCAGTATCGATGTAGTGATCTTCTTTGATAGCGGAATTGCACCACCCGCCATTCAAGGATACTTTTCCGGCGGATTCAGATATCTAAAATAATGCTTCTGATTTACGGACAATTGCTTTCGAACATAGACAAGCATAAGCCAGGTGTAATAAACGAAAATTTTTTTGGCGGCCAATAGCATTTACCTCGCACCTTCGCAAGTTGACATTGAGCCTGTGCAGCTTCTTTCGATTTTCGATTGAGTAGTTCTGACATCCATCGTAAACGACCCTCTAATTCCGCAGCGTCAGATATTGGCTGTCTGCTTCCAAAAGTAGAATTCCAGTGGAAAATAACAAATAGAGAGAATGAAAATAGTGAAATAGTAATTGTGAGAAACAAATTTGGTTTCATGGCGTTTTTTGCGATTATAGAAAACGGTTACTTTTGAAAATTTTTGAAATTTTACGATCTTTTGTGTATACATAAGTTTTCTATATCTGAACTTTGAAGTGTCAGAAAATATTTTGTCAATTCACAAAATATTTTGTCAATTAAACCACAACTCTGGGGTATATTGAAATAAATAGATATTGTGCAATTGCAACGAAAGTAGTTTTTTGTGCAATTATGTGAATGTGTCACTGTAATATTTAAGTGAATGTAAAATATATTCAGCAGTCAATGCTCATACAGTATGTACATAGTTGGGCCGATGCATTCTTCTATACGGACGTTGGGACATACGGACATAGTATGAATGGACGTGTGGACAAACTTACAGGCAGAATGTTTGTTCAGTTCATTCATCCGTCTGTATGCCCTTTTGCCCATTCGCTGTATGCCCGTTCATCCGATATCAAAAGCACTATTTTAGCAAAGCAAACGGAGATACGGACAGACGTAGGAATCGCAGCTTTGACCGTACAGCCCTATATTCGTACGTCCCAATGCCCCTTGTCCTAAAAAGTATAAATGTATATATATAAACGTTGGGACAAGCCCCCATTAAAATTCTGAAAATCGGGGACAGGCACCATATATCCCGAAACTGAGACCCCGAGTACATCTATTGTGGTAACCCTGGCATGTGACAGTCCAACAGTATATATCGGTGAGAACTATCAATAGGAAAAATGTCATTTTGACAGTGCTTGAAACATTAAATTTGCGATTTTGTTGTCTAACAAAACATATGTAGTAAACTCGTTCTGGGCCCGATTTATCGAAGCAAAATGTTCGTCGTTGAAAATGTTCGTCGTTGAAAATTTTTGATTGATCAAAACATTTTCAACGACGAACATAACACGTAATTATAGGACAAATGTTCGTCGTTGAAAAACAAATGTTCGTCGTTGAAAAACAAATGTTCGTCGCTGAAAAAGCAAATGTTCGTCGTTGAAAATGCTCGTCGTTGAAAAAACAAATGTTCGTCGTTGAAAAACAAATGTTCGTCGTTGAAAAACAATTGTTCGTCGTTGAAAAACAAATGTTCGTCGTTGAAACATTTTCAACGGCGAACATTTCACCGGATGTCTTGAGCTCCGTTGAAATGTTCGTCGTTGAAAATTTTTTCAACGACGAACTTTTGTCTTTTAGAACATAATAATGTTCTAAAAAACCAAAGCTCGTCGTTGAAAAATTTTTCAACGACGAACAATTTCAACGATGAACTTTCAACGACGAACATTTGTTTTTCAACGACGAACATTTGTTTTTCAACGACGAACATTTGCTTTTTCAACGACGAACATTTTCGACGACGAACATTTGATGTTTCGATAAATCGGGCCCTGATCAAAAAAAGCTATATTTATGTAAGGCTTCACTTGGGAGACCCTCCCTTACTCCCTACTCACACTCCACTTACCTTTCAACATTTTAATAATATGAATTTACGCTCAAGATATTTCAACAATATATACGTACTTGACATGTCTTCTGTGTGTAGACGCTTCGTCAGCTTTTGTTGTACAGTAGCATTCAGGATTAATAGTCAGTGTTGGTGCGTCTCTCTTGGCTTTGTGGTCGTGTCTTAAATTGCCCGTCTCGTTATTATGCCCGCCCATATTTCCGCCAAAAAGGCCTGTGCATGTTTTCATTAAACGTGCTGCTTTTTATTCGTTCGTTCGCGTACTTTTTGGGCAGTTTTGGCCTAGAGGCCCTACCGCTTCAGCACTTAGAATAGCCCCCGGACAGTATCGGCCTAGAGAGGCCCTGCCATTCCGCATTCCGTATGCGCCGTGCCCAGGCCCATCACCGTCTGCTACCCCGCTCAGGGAAGCCCATCCAGGCTTAGCGGGTGGCAATAATTCTCTGATCAGCGCCTACTGCGCCTAGCCCCGTAGATTAGGTAGGCCCCCTTTCCCGTCGGTGTCCGGCAACCCCAGCCCGCACGGAAGACCCCGCTCATCATACCTGGAAGCTCCGCCGGCGGTGTGGTCGAGGCTACGGGCGAGTAACGATCCTCCCCAGATAGCCGGTACCCACTGTTCCCGCTTGGGCCATTAGTAGGTGCGGCAACGAGTCGCCTTATTTAGACTTATTTAATGTTGATTACTGCTAAAGTTAACAAATGAACATAAATGTGAACTTGATTATTAATGTTGAACCAACTGTAGCGTCATTAAAAGAGGCACTTTCTGAGTTTTTACACCCAATCTTTTCCAGCTGAAGGCCTTTTTTTGTATTAGCAGTTTGTGTGTGTAATTTTAGGAGAAGTTGAAAAAAGTTTCCTGTCTCAGCTTCGTAGCGCATTGCAACGGCACAAAAAAGTTCAAATCAATTTCTGCTTGATATTATTTTAAGCTAACTCTTAAATCATGTTTTCTGTGGGCTTTGCTAATGTGACTTTGTGCAGGTATATAAAGGCAAAGTGACCCTCTCTTAATATTAATAATAGTAGGTAAAGCCCGGTTAATACTTGGCCTTAAGATGACAGACAAGGATAAGGACAAATTTTGGTCAGTTGCTGTGAACTTCACACTTGGCCTTGAGATCACAGACACGGTTATGTATTGACAAATTTCGGTCAGCTGCGGTGAAAATTGTATATACAGCTGTTTCGCATATTTTTTGCACACGATCTCGAAGTGACCAAGTTTCTTCATGCGAAAAGTTAACTTATTTGGTCCAAGAAGTTTTTTCTGGATTTGCCAAGGACTAAACGATAGAGACAAGACGAGTGCGGACCGGAGCACGGACCCCTGTTTGACGTATATAATTAAGGGGAAAATTAAAGTTTGTTGTACATCACTTTCCGGCCAACCTTGGTCACATTTCGCGACATATGGTCACTTTTCGCGAAGGATTAAGCTCGTCGTACTCCGACGAACAAAACACTTTCAGAGGCACGGTACTGTACTCTTGGTATTGTATATACATTTGTACGTCTGCTACCGTCTATGTATAAGGTTACCACAACCTGGATTTACCTTGGAACTTGGACGTTGGACTCACTTTTGTCGGTGCCAGAGCTGCATAGTGTGTCACACATGGAAATGACGGCAAATCCTTCGTTTTCACCTCTGCTTAAATAAATAATAATCCTACGCTGTTAGAATTAGAGCTATTTTATATAGGAAGTCCTCAAATTCTTAAAAAGTTCTTATTCGCTTTAAAGCTTTTTGTAACATGCTGGTTATTTTGCTTCAAGCGGCTATTTTTTAAGTATATGCCATTGTATTGAAGAATTTTCCAAGAGAATCATTTTAGCGCAGGCTGTTTAGTTCAGATCATGAAGCGTCTGCTCACAAAATGGGTAATGGTCTTGAGAATTTTTGGCCTAAGAGCACTTAGTCTGAAACACTGTTCCCCGAGTTTGCAGCTGAAATTTATTAGGTTTTAAACTTTGAAGTGTATAATCCAGATTATCAGCTGGTTCCTTTCTTTATATGGTGTTGTAGGAAACCAAATACACGATCCATATTTTTAGCGTTCATCAATGCCGTTTTCTGCATTTTCAATAATATGGTTTCAGAAAATTTATTTTTTTTAATTTATGAGCTAGGGAATCCCAGATTCCGAATATCCCGAATATCTGAGCAAGTGAATTATTTTTTTTTAATATTGCAAAATGTAGAGCATTTGGAAGGGGACTGCGGTTGCGGCTAGACTCCGGGGAGAAAATGGAATCCTCCCTCAGGAATTAGGATTACCAAAATAAAACAGCATCTGGAATCTGGATGCATGACTTTTGCCAAAACTGTGGATAATCGGATAAGCAAAATATTTTAGTATTTCTAAGTTTTTTACTAGTTTTATACTCATCAAAGCACACAGTCGCAAAGTGGCAAGATTAGTGGGAGGTAACTACATAGCTACGCGAGTGCCAGTGACTTAGATCCCTTGAAACTGATTGACATTACTTGTGTTTTTGTTGTGCCTGTGCTTGTGTTATGCAAGTGTAAGTGCTAGTGCTATGCTAAAAAATATTATTTCAAGAAAAAAGATTACGGCAGCGGCAGGTCTAACTTAGAAGGAAGGTGAATGTACAAACCTAAACATAAGCATAATTTTTTTTGACAATTTTGTAATAAATTGCTGCTTGTTGATTTTTGGTTGTGCTTTGATTTCTTTACAAAATCCGTCTAAATTTTTTGCTCAGACACATCCTGTCACCGACTCAACAAACGAATTTTTTGTTTTTTTTTCTCAAAATAACGTTTTCTAATTTACGTGCTTGGCGTCTATTCCTTGTTTGTCATGAATTCACTTTAATTCTAATCAGTCGCACATTTTTTACTTGTCCGGCGTCTTCGTGTTGTGGTTTGATTCTAATTTGAAGCCAAAAAGTGAAATTTAGGTCTGACTTTTTCATACCAGTTGATATTGCTTGCTTTTGCCAGTTAGATGGAAAATTGGCTAAGAACTGTGGACTTTTCTTTCAGCAAAATCTACTGTCTGTCCATTAACGTAGAATTTTGGTCTGAAAGCTAATGTAAGTTTTGGAAACTTGCAGCGATCAGACAACCTTCAAACATTTTCATGGGACCTGTAGCCAGCGTAATTAACTCATTTAACTCAAAATAGAAGTCATGAAATATTTGAACAACATCACACCCGGTTTACCCTTTGCTTAAGGACACAGGAACAGAAATAAATTTTTGTGAGCAGCTATAAAAAAACGACCATATGGTTTTGGCTGAATTTTTTGAGGCGCACTAATCCCGACGTTAAACATTGTTTATGCAAAAAATGTTACCTTTACGTTGTTTGATCATTTGATCAGGCTTTTTATTTTTGAATAGATTTCTAAAAAGAAATACTTGATGGGGGCTTTCAGGCGTGGTTAATTGGCGGTTCTCCTTCATTATTGCACAAGTCAAACGGTTAATTTAGTAAAGGCACTGACCGGTGGTGATTGGCCGTAATATGGAATAATAACTTTTTTGTATTTTACGCTATTGCTCAAACAATTGAGACTGGCGATACGTATCTTTTTTGGAATCGAGGCTGTATTTTTTATTAATTAGTTTGTAGGTGATTGCACTCTAAGGAAGGCCGGATTACCATTGGGCAAAAATAAGCAACAACAAACAAGAAATGCGGTCTTGCTTCAGAGAACTTGCTAGAAATTGGCGTTAGAACATGCCTTACTTTCAGCTCTTTGTTCTTATTTTTTATTATTTCTGCCTAGTGGAAACCGTGCCTTAATTCGAGGGATAGTCTACAGTTACACTTTTTGAGCATCATTCGCTGACTTTTCTCAGAGCAGAAATTTGTCAGACTTTTCTAATTTATATTTTCTTCAAATAATCGGTTACGAATTTTGACTCCGGCGTTTCAGTGCTTTTCTTCTCGTTATAACTCAATCTTCCCTTTATGATACATAAGTTTTATGTGCTCACGGCGATATTAATTTTCGTGTACTTGCATATGGCCTCTACGATTAACTCTTTTTAGCCCTTTGTTCATTGTTGCGTCATTTTCTTTAAGTAACTCGAAGCCTTAAAGTGAGAATGCATGACTTTCCGAAAACGCATGCTCATGCATAACGCTAGAAACAGGGGTGAAAAGCCAATCTAGGGGGATTCAGATCAGGCTTGGGTCCCCCCTGCGCATGTAATCTTAGGGCTCATTCATTTACCGGACTAAAGGGTTAATTTTAATCGGATTCTAGGTCTTCTTACGTTCACTTATGCTGTGACTGTTTTATTTTGTTTTGCGTCTGTTTTTTGCCTAAGGTTTTTCGTTTATAAGCCTTTAATGCGTCCATTTTTGGTCCATGTTTTTTTTGAGCTGATTTTTTATTTTTGTTATTTTCCGTTTGTTATGTTTGGTTTGGAGCTGTATGGTCCTTTTGTTTTTTGAAGTAAATTTTAGTAGTAAGTAGGAGTGAGTAAACGGTTTAAAAATTTAGCCTAAAAATGCCATTCCAAGACCCCCAGATTAAACGGACTTAATTTTTAGCGCGCTGCTTTTTAGTCCGACTAAACAAATTTAACTATGCAACTATGCGACATGCGAGCATCTGAAATCCGTTTAGTCTAGCTGTAGTTTTGGAATAGGGTCAGACTAAAATAAAGCAGCTGATATATTTTAACTCGTTTAGTCCGGTTACCCCGATTTGCCATTCCTGAACCTCGGACTAAAATAAATCCAGTCCGTTTAATCCGGTAAAGGAATAGGCCCTTAGTCCTGTTGAGTTGATGTGCAGATCCTAAGCTTCCAACCTTTTACCTCCCCGTCATCAGTAGTTTGATGTAAGGTGCTAAGGAAGTGTTGTAATACACCTACAGTGGACTGTACCAAGCAAGTTCAACTGTCAGATTGACTGTTCAAGTCAGACCAATCACCCCACCTAGGAAAAATATGTACGTGCGTTGTTTGTGTGCGTGTCGGAAAGTTATTGTCCATGTAGCCATTGTATGTAGAAAAACTGTAGTTAATGAATTCTTGCTATTTGTGTCTTCTATGTAGTCGAACTCTCACACAAAAAATAGCCTCAAAACAGTACTCAGGCTAACAGATTTTTCAATATTGTGCTTACCGACAAACGGAAATACTTGTAGACTAATATGAACCAGGCTTTATACAAGTTGCTTTGCCTCATTATAAACAAGTAGGCCCCAAAAGGGGCAAGGTTCCTTCCCCGGCGTCTACCTTTCAGGTTTAAATAAATTGGTTCTCTATTCCATATGTACTTACCGTAAGCTATACTTCGTATCTTACTCTACTTTATAACTAGCTTATTTTTACTTAATCTAAATACGTAGTACGTACAAAAAAGTGTTGCAGCATGTTAAGCATCCCGCTGCACGAGCCATTTGGCTCAAAAGTGACACTTTGATTTGAGCTGAGCAAATCAGCTCTAAGAACAAGTAGCGATAAACAGTGGTTTCTAATAGCTCTTCTATACTGCTGGTAACATGCCGGCGCCGATTTTGAAAAAGTACATTGTTACAGCAGTGCACATCGATTACTGATTTTCTGCATATACGCAGACAAAAATCAGCAGGCAGCTCCCAAGCTGAAAATACCCGTAAAACATACTGGCTATGCAGCCTGCTCAGTAGCGTTAAACGCTATGAGCAGTTAATTTCAAAACAATAGTTCCTTCTCTAGAAGGAACAAAAAATACGTGTATTTGATCTACATACATAGTAGATGTGTGGTAATCTGAACTGAACTATTTCTTTTTATAATCTCAACATATTCAGCTTGTTCCACCTATTACAGTATACAGTTCAAATAGATCTTCGTCATTAGTTAATTCATGGCGTAAACTATATGCAGCATTGTTCTGGAGTGAACACCTTTTTATTATGAATTATCTGCTTCATTAAGTGTAAACAGCAAAGTTTGTCAAATGTGAAAGTATTTGTTTGTTTGCTGTGGTCCTTGTCCATAGCACACATAGCTTTAGACTAGTTCAGCATGAGTGGTTAGGAAACTGTAGAACCTCAGTGTGTGCTCATAGTATTGGCTAATGGTTTAGAACGGATTAGATTAAATAGGGCAAATTAGATTATGTTCATTCGATTAGCTTTTGGTGTGAAACCACTATACCATTTATGAGGGCGAGGGATGGGGGATCCCCCAAGATTGATCCCGCAAATGTGGGATGTTGTTGTGTTTAAAGATTTTATTACTGCTTACTTATACATGAATGATTGTGCCTATCTATACCTATCTACACAGTATCTGAACCATATTTTCTTAGTATTTAACCTCTCAAAGCAATTAGTCTATAAGTGCTTTGAAAGACTTTTTGAAAAAATTTTCAGTTGTATCCACCCTCTTTTATTATCTCAGTAGGTTAACATATTATGTTTTTAGTTCACTAGCTGCTGACTAAGAACGCATGTAATTTTAAACATTTTTGCTTATGGTCTACCCACAAAATAGATTAACTGCATTAGATTAGCTACAGTATATGAACGTGAGCAACTCAAGATATAGGTACATAAAGTATATATGTATGTAGGTGATGAATAAATTCGGTGTAGTAGGCATAAAAATGCGTAAAGCCTGTTTCACATGGGGTGGATTCTAAAGGGCATCCCCATGGGAATCCCCACCCATCTCCATACGGATCCCCATGGGAATTGGGAACCATACCCTTGAAAATCCACCTTATATGAAACAGGCTAAATGGCAGTATAGAAGATGATCATCATCATAACATTTAGTAGATTGCATTTACGCATTAGTTTTTATAGCACGTGAGTTAAAGTAATGCTTCTGAAATTTGATCTGTATGAAAGCAGAAAGGTTCAGGCTAGTAATCGCGGATGATTGAATGCATTAACGCAGTAGAGTATTCACTGTGCAGTACATAGTAACAAAGTGAATGTTTTTATGGAAGCTCGTATTTGTATTGAGTTCAATGATTATCAAGACTTAGAGCTTATTCATATGAATGCGCATGAGCGGGCGCATACTATCAATAGAATATTCACAGTGCATGCTGCATTATTTCACCACAATATATACAGTAGGCAGTCGGGTGTGCGCTCGCTCATGCTCCATGGCGTGCGCCTGGGAGCAAAATGCGCCCTCATGTGTGTCTTGATATATTATATAAAACCACCCAAACCAAACCTCACTAAAAATATTCAGCTTAAAAGTAGTTTTTGAGAGTTTCGCCCTATTAAAGATATATAAGGTATATATGTTACGTAATTACATAGCTTTAAACAAGATAAAAGGCTTTCGTTATGTAAACTTGTCACATGGCCTCTAGGTAATTAGGGATGCTACAAATCTCTGATATGTGCGGCTCCTGTAATCTCTTAACTTCTAAGAGTGCAGTCAGAGATTTGTTGCACTCTCTGAACACACGGTAAGCATAGGCGAATTCGACGCAGCGTGCACTCAAAGATTTGTCGCACGCTTGCTAGAAGTAAGAAAGAACCTTAAAAAGAACGCAAAGAATCGAACCATCGAGCAGCACATCATCAAGGGCCGTAGTCGTCCATCGTAACCACTCGACCACGGCTGCTTCAGAACCAGTTAATTATAACCCAAGTTGTGATAAAATTAAAGTGCGTACAGTGTGAAGGGCTGTCGTAGTCTAATTTTAGTTACATACCTAGGCTTGTTTATAAACACCAGTTACTTAGTTGTTCCGTCTCAATAATAATGTCATTTATTATTATTCTGTTTAATAACTTCTCTCTAACTCAATAATGTTGTCATTTAAACATTTGCCATCCAAGGTAGCGTAGCCGAGTGGTCTAAGGCGCTGACTTTGAAACTAAAAGTCAGTTGTGCGTAGGTTCGAATCCTACCGCTACCAATATATTTTTTTTCACCTGTGTTAAGGCCATGTGACAAGTCTGTTGTAGCATGGCTAGCATTGACACTCAGATATTAGTATGCAACTCTGCTTGGAAAGCCCTCGTGCAAAGCACTCGTGCGCTGCGCGCACTCGATGCTGGCGTTTGTTTCCAGATAAAAGTACAGTTAATCTAACCTTTATATGGACCTTTCCAAAAATGGGATTTTTTAGCTTAAGGCCAATTTACACGATCGAACTTGCTCCGAACTTGCTCCGGACCGAACTTGCTCCGAACCTAGTAAGGAGCAAGTTCAGAGCGAACTATTGCATGCACACGATCGAACTTGCACCGAACATTGGCGCTCCGAACTTGCTCCGAACCTACTCCGAACTTAGCTTAGTAGCCAATTAAAATTTAGTTAAAATATAAACAGCCAATCAGATTTCACTTTTCAAAAACGCTACCGTCCCTTCAAATTTTTAAATTGTTTATAATTCAAAAATAATTGACGGTTAATTAACGGTTAATATTTGTTGTTATTGTTGATATAATAAAGTTAAAAGTTCAGTTGAAAAAGTATTGTGTCAATTGATTCTTAATGGGGGGGGGGGGGTAGTGTCGCGAAAGCATACTAAAAGTACATATGCTCTAGTTTATGCACACAAAATTTAGTGCAAATTGCTTGAGTGTTGGTGCTGTTATACCTGTTTGAACTGCGAAACTGTGCTAAACTGTGAAGTACTCACAGCAATAATGATAAATTGTGAAAAATTTAGACGCTTATTTTAAAATCAAAAGAAAAAGGTACCTTTATTTTTCTTTTTTCTTATTTGTGGCAAAAAATTGTGCGTCAAAACATTATATGTACTTCACAAGATGGCCAATCTGATATCTGGCTTGACTTTTTGAACTTTTATGTTCCTATTGCGTGATGTCTGCTTACAAATGGTGATTGGTTCAAAATATTGGTAAATATTGGTAGTCTAGTGTCTGGCAGTAATTATTTGACACCATATAGCATTTTAATAGTTTCTCAGTGAACGTACAATTTCAAAGCAAATAGCTCTCTTGTTGAAACCTAGGTATGAGCAAAACTGCTTTGGCGACACTATCACCTTAAAACGTGTAATTTTCCGTAACTAGTAACTTACCCGTATATTTTTCTCAAGTTGCTTCGCCAGAGCATCATAAGCACGTTTGGCGCAAGTGCTTCTTGACATAATCGTTTGCGCACGGGTGTCATAGAAAAGCATTTTCTTTAAAAAAATCAATTTCAGTTTCAATAGGCCAGTGTTTTTGTCTGCGTCTGTATCTGTGGTTGCACGCTTAGCCATAAGTATAAAATCAGTTTGTTCCACTTCCAACAGCGCGTAAACAAAACACAAACGCTGACTGAGTAGGAACCATAGCAACGGAGCCTAGTAGCGTGGGAAAAATTTTCTAAGCAATTTGATTGGCTGCTGAACGCTAGGTCCGATGCAAGTTCGGAGCAAGTTCGGTGGAGCATCGAACCTTCGAGGCAGGTTCGGAGCAAGTTCGGAGGTGGTCCGGAGTAGGTCCGGAGTGCGTTTACACGATCGAACATGCTCCGAACTTGCTCCGGACTAGGTTCGGAGCAAGTTCGGTCCGGAGCAAGTTCGGAGCAAGTTCGATCATGTAAATTGGCCTTTAGATTAAAACCTTTGTTACTTAGCTGGATAAACTTAACATGCTTAAAAACTTTTAGCCGACTTCTATACTCAAAAAATTTTGGTTGCCGTAGTTAAATTGTTATGCTGTAGTTCTATCATAATCAAATGAATTTTAAATTTTGTCTGAAGCCCTGTGTTTCAATCAGAGTTAAAATTGATTCATATTCACATTTTTGCGACAGGTGATTTCCGTTTGTTACAGTATATATGTATTCTTTCGCTAGTATTGAATTCAAGAGCAGGATCATGTAAGCATGTTTTTAGTTTAGTCATTGCACGCATTGCGTTTATTTTTAGACATAATAGATGTACTTAATTTCGCTGCTTATAGATGTGTCAGTTCATTCGTTTTTTATTAGAGTTCAGACTTATGTAGCTGAATGAGTCGCAAAATTGACTGAACTATTCTATAGCTCTTCAAAAAATGTCTTTGTAAACGTCCATTTTTTTAGCGAAGGAGTCCCAATACGGCTTAAAGGCGTAAAAAATTAGGTCTGCCGACATGTGAATAATTCCTAATCAGACATCCTGTTTCTGTGGTAGTCAAGAATGAGCTAATTTCTGTGTTATGTTATGTGTGCACTATGTGAAGGAAACTATCATGAATTGGGTTTTAACTGGAGACTTGAGTATGTTGCCAGGGGTGAGAAAGTGGCTGGGAATCCACTCGCGACAGACCCCATGTGACATTTTATAATGCCACAGGATGCCCCTCTTGGCACCACGAGGGTCGGTACTCGTTAGTCGCTATGTAAACACTGTATGTAGCAACACACCCATAATATCTATAATATGAGACATGATTTTACTCTGACACGTTGGTTTATAGAAAATAATGGACGCATCCACAAAAAACTTTTTTTGCGCCTATGATTTACACGTAAAATTAAATTTTTGGGAGCCCCTAGTGAAAAATCGGCAAAAGCATTGGTTCCAGTTTGTTACATCTGCGATGCGCCTTCACCAAAGCTACATTGAGTGCAAATTTTAAGCGAATCGGAGAACCTAAAATGCTCACTTATGCAGGCAGCCCCCCCCCATTAATCGTACCTCTTACCCCATCGACCCTCCATGGAGGGTGCCGTAAGCGAGTGTGACTGGCCGTGATGGGCATATTTTAATTTTATTCGGTTTAGCGTTTAAACAAGAGGAAGAAGAGACAGTTTCAACACTCTCTCCTAAAAACACTCCCATTGTTTGGAAGATCAGTGGTCAAAAATTAATTTTGAACGCCTTTCTGCTACAAAGTGACAAAATGTCAGGTTTTAGAATATGTTACGAGGAAATTTTATTTTAGTTGTCTTAGCATTTTTAAGTAGATCTAAAAAAAGTTGTTCTTCTGGCATACATGTCGTAGCCAAACTTACAATTCAGCCAGTTACAATTGTTGTGAGTTTGGCTGAAAAATCTCAGTTAAAGGTACAATTGCATTACAGGTTTTCGATACGCATATATGTAGTGTTTGCAGGTTTCTTGATAATTTTTTACGCGGCGGCCATTTAATACTATTATGGACTTATTTCTGTCACATGCAAGGGTTTCGTCGTATAAATTTTAAGACGCCTTATTATGTATCATTAGTAAATTGCTTAGCAATTTTTTGTTCATTTGTGCCCACTGTAAGTCTTAGATTGTTGTTTTGCAAATAAAGCTTCTAATTTGTCACTAAATATAGTCGTTAAATTTAGTCAGCTAGCTTTCGTGCGTCAGTAATGGTTTTTTCTATTTAGCAGAATGTCATAAACTCTTGACCTAAATCATTTAATTTTTTAGTATTGTGTATAATATAATAGCGTTTAACATTTTTGCTATTAACTGTTTCAGTCATTTCTTTTTGCTACTAATTAATACTAGAACCAAGAGTACAGAATGGGAAGAGTATCTCACTCTTCCCATTGGCCAGCATGGCAGCGCGGTGGATGCGTTGCACATTAGTGGCCAAAAATTGGTGAAAAAGTGTTCCAAAAAATGTTCCATGTGGGAGTGTGGGACCGTCCTTACCCTGATGGGTACAAGAGTACATAATAGCTTCTCACTCTATATAGAAGAAGAGTGAGACACTCTCCAGCCTGCCTGGGTTCTAGCACAGGTAGATGCGCTGGTCGTTTTTATGCCACATGTTGACATTCTATGCAACATGTGACTGGCCAATCAGCGTGTAGATTCCCTGTGTAACACACTTTACTATATAATCGCTGATGCTTTGATAAGCATTAAGATAGGAATAAAAGCTTAATAACTCATTATTTGTTCATAGTCTGCTTGCAAAAACATTAAAAAAGGTTTGCAAATACCTCTAGGGATATTTTGGCAAACTTTCAGCGAAATTGATTGAGAAACTTTTGAGATTTAAACTTTTCTGAATTTCTTCAAAGTTTCTCAAACAATTTCGCTGAAAGTTTGCCAAAGTATCCCCAAAACCTTTTCTAATGTTTTTACAAGCAGACTATGAATAAATAATGAGTTATTAACCTTTATTCCTATCCCGTTTTATGATTGGAGCACGTGCACAGGCGTCTGCCAATCAGAGAATAGAAGCTCGCTTCTTATTGGCCAGTCACATGTTGCATAGAATGTCAACATGTAGTCTGAAAACGACCAGCGCATCTGCCTGTGCTAGAACATAGGCAGGCTGGAGAGTGTCTCATTCTTCTTCTATATAGAGTGAGACGCTATTATGTACTCTTGGTACTAGGGCCCAAACAGGTACCTAAATGGGCAAACTGGCCAAGTGCACACGTTCTAAATTAGAAGGCTCCCAAACTGAATAACAAAACCAGCAGTCAATCAGATTTCTGCGTCTCCGCGCAGAAGCAACTTACCGTAATCTCACGTTGTGGGCGGAACTAAAAGGCATACTCATCCTATAATGTACTCTTGATGCTACCAAGAGTACATAATAGTGTCTCACTCTATAGAAGCTGCCTGTGCTCTAGCTCAGGCAGATGCGCTCGTCATTTTCGGCTTATATATATACCTGTTGAAGTCTCGTTACACATGTAAGCAGCCATTCAGCGCCAATTGAGTTAATACCTCATTATTAAGTGATAGTAACGTTGCTAAAACATCACAATAAATTTGCTAATATCTTTCTGGACATTAGTTTCAGCGAAATTGATCTCGAAACTTTTGAGATATGATTTTTTCTCATTTAAAAATTTTCGAACCGGAGAACTTTGGTTGTTGAACATACATGCGGCGACTGCTCTGTAGTAAAATTAAAAATAGCCAATGCTTCTCTAATTCTTCATGTTATTGCAGTATGCGTCATTGTTAAAAATTGAGGATTTAGTGTTAATTGTCAAATTAGAACTCCAGAAATTAACTGACTTAATGTGGTAGTTCCAGAATCGCAGTTTTTTTAAATAAAGCTATTTTCAAAGTTCTTTTTCGGAACAACCTGTAAAGCAGGAATAAAATGGCTACATTTATTTCGAAACAAGCCTCAAAACTGTCTACTATCATGTTTTGATCACTGATAAAATCCCAAGTTAAGACAGTTCAGTAAGCCAACGTCGTAGCTAGTCTTAACCATCGTATTATCAAGAGAACATAATAGTGTCTCACTCTTTATAGAAGAAGAGTGAGACACTCTCCTTTCTACCTGTGTTATAGCGCAGGCAGATGCGCTCGTCATTTCCAGCCCACATGTTGCCGTTTTATGCAACATGTGAGTAGCCAATCAGAAGCGACCTTCGCTTTTTATCTCCGTTTTCAGGAATTATTGCTAGCATGCGCTGACTATGATGTTAACTGGTAAGTTAAATGTGTTTTTGACAATTTTCAGGCAATAGCACGTGAGGCCGCCTGCGTGCTGATTGGAGCACGTGCACTGGCGTAAAAAAAACGACCTACCCAAAATTACATAGGACTTCTTGAAGATTCTGAATATAGTATATACGCGGCCCCTGAGGGGGCCGCGTAAAAATATCGGCAAAATATAACTTTGGGCAAAAAAAACAAAAAACCCCCAACCCGACCGATCATGGCAAAATATAACAATGAAATGGCTGTAATGGCGGCCAGTGTGCTGATTGGAGCACCTGCATCGGCGTCCAGCCAATCAGAAGCGAATGTCGCTTCTGATTGGCTACCCACATGTTGCATAAAACGGCAACATGTGGGCTGGAAATAACGAGCGCATCTGCCTGCGCTATAACACAGGCAGAAAGGAGAGTGTCTCACTCTTCTTCTATAAAGAGTGAAACACTATTATGTACTCTTGGTATTATACACTAAATGAAAATTGCTCTGGGTGTTTTTTTTATGTAGTTTAAGAAAATAATAGTCTCTTTACACATAGTGTACGGATTTGTCTGAAAAGAGCGTCACTGCGAATACCTTAAGTACTACCTTAAGGTGGAACTACCACCTTGAGGGGGGGGGGCTACCCAGTTCAAAAATCAAAGTTCTCCAATTTTGTTTATTTTCACATATGTTACTCCCCCAAGGCACCCCAACCTCAGATAGGAACAATTAAGCTTGGAGGTGCACTTTTGGTTCAGTGCGTTTGTCAGTGTATTACATATGTAGGCAAAAGTACGCAAAAAGGCCTAAAAGTAGCCCTTAGTTGGAGAGTTCTAATACAAACCACATTAAGCCAATCAAGCTGAAACTTGGCATAGTAGCAGCCCACATGTATGCGCAAAATTTTATGATCCGGATTTTTGATATGTATTTTCAATTCCCAAATCGAGGGCGAAATGTGAAAAAATGGCCGTTTTTTGAGCGCTCCAAATATGAGTGATTTTACATTTGGTGTCACTGCTCAGGCCATGGGCAAAAATTTAAAAAAATGGATCATCGAGGTTGAGATATGACATTAGGCTATCGAATCGTGTAAAAATCAGTTTCGTCAGTGTTAACAAAAATTTCGAGTAAAGGCACGCTTTGCAACCACAAAAAACTTTTTTTGCGCCTATGATTTACACGTAAAATTGAATTTTTTGGAGCCCCTAGTAAAAAATTGGCACAAGCATTGGTTCCAGTTTCTTACATCTGCGACGCGCCTTATCTGGGACTACATCGTGTGCAAATTTGAAGCGAATCGGAGAACCTAAAATTTTCACTTTTACAGGTAGCCCCCCCTTAAGGGGGTAGTGTCGCGAAAGCAGTCGATTTTGTGCAACTGTAAAACTTTTTCAGTAAAAAATAAAACATTGTTGTTTATATATTCGGAAAATATCTGTTAAGGTAAATATTTTCGCCAAGGTTCAGCAAAATTGATGCAGCACACAGTTAGCAGTGAAGTCGCAAAGTCGGAAAAATGACGTTTTGAAAACCTATTCACGTTCGATAATTTCGTCTCAATTATAAAAGATTTTGTTTAGATTCTTTACACAGACTAAAAGCACATATGCTCTAGTTTATGCACACAAAATTTAGTGCAAATTGCTAGAGTGGTTGCGGCGTAATGCCTATTTGAACTGTGAAACTGTGCGTAAACTGTAACGTACTCACAGCAGTAATGATAAATTGTGAAAAATTTAGACGCTTATTTTAAGGTCAAAAGAAAAACGTACCTTTATTTTTTATTTTTCTTACTTGTGGCAAATGGTTGTGCGTCGACGCGTTATGTGTACTTCACAAGCTGGCCAATCTGATATCTGACTTGATTTTTTGAACTTTTATGTCCCTACTGTGTGATGTCTGGCTTACAATTGGTAATTGGTTCAAGATATTGGTAAATATTGGTAGTCTGGTCCTGGTGTCTAGCAGTAATTATTTGACACCATACAACGCTGCACTATTTTCTCAGTGAACGTACTATATCAAAGCAAAAAGCTCTCATTCTGCAAACTACGAGCAAAACTGCTTTGGCGAAACTACCACCTTGAGGTGGTAGTTACGTTTTCTAAGTTTTTGCAATACTTCAAAAAATACTTGATCGAACATAATCAAACTTAACGCAGACATTGGAAATGTATACAACATTATTTGAGCTTACTTTGAAATTGATTGTTACTTTAACGGCTATTTTATGGTCAAAAACAAAATTTTTTGTGTATTTTTTGACAACTTTATTTAATTTACAACTTACAATTTTATGTAAATTTTTGTGGCTCCTACGCTACTCAGAAACGCCATTCAAAAAAGGTCTAACCCGTTTTATTTTAAGAATATTTTCAGCTAAAATATGACATATTTCAGTAAGTCGTTCTAGGCGATCGGTGACTTCGAAATTTTTTAACACCAATTCTGAATTCTCAAGCCAATATCGCAAATTACAAATAACCATTTGACACCATATATAATTTACAAGTATATAGTCCCCTATGTATCTATTCTGTCTGAAAAATTTTGTAGGTGTAAGCATAGCAGCCCAAAGCCTTGGCAGTTTTAATAAATCCCCTCAAAAATTTCAAATTTTCTTCAAACTCAGGAAATGCCATTTTTTACGCTTTTGTCCGCCATTTTTTCAGCGGTCAAGGACAAACTGTGCTGAGTGTAATATTAAATGAGCCAAATGAAGCCCTTATTAACAAAGTTTAAAGTTTTTAAAAACTCCGTCATTTCGGAGCACAATGAGTGATTTTAGTTGAAGTAACGAATATCCTGACGGGTTCATGGGAACGCAAAGAAAGCAAACTTGACAGTAGCCAAATAAATTTCCCCGATACCTTTTTCGAATGAGTGAAAAGGTTCATTATTTTTTTACTTAGAGCCCAACAAAGTTATCAAAACTGCCTTTTCTTGAATTTTCAGTAAAATTTGGGGCAAACTTTTGGTCACAGAAAAAATATGCTGAATCACTACGCTTAGTTCAGCATGCTACCACTTTCATAACACATGAAGGCGACATCTGTATAAATTACCTGACCATATGCGGACATTTTTCACCACAGCGAAGAAATAACGAAATACATGTACTGTAGAGTAGTAAATGTTTGGAATAGCTTACCTGAAAGCGTAGTCAATTGCAATACGATAGCTTCATTCAAAAAAAGCTACTAGACACCGACCTGAATGAGCATCTTAAATATGATCTCGAATAGTGTAGACCGAATAGACCAACCAGACAGTCAAGGTACCCCCGTCATTTTTATGTAATTTTTATTGCTTCACACTGTATTGAAGCTAGCAGTTTTGCATCCTGTTTTTGTACTTGTAATTGTAAATGTACTCATTTTTATTCGTAATTTGTCATGTACCAAAACCTGTCTGGTAAATGTTTCGTATTTGTATTCATATTTGTAGCTTCTCACTCTACGTTTTTCAACAATCGGGTATATACAGCTCTTTGCGCCCCAGCGACAGTTGCACGACTACCTGAATAAATTTCATTTTAAATTTTTTACTGAAATAAATTTTTTGGCAAAGCCGCTACTGGTGACCTCAGATCTGCCAGTTTAGAAAAGTTTCGACAGTAGTGCAAAAAATAGTTTGACCCTGGAAATGTTTGATATTTGTGTACATGGAACGAAACCTGTTGGATAAATGTTTCACTAAATCTATATAATCGTTCATTGTAAAGAAGACTCATTCCAGTTAATACCGCCTTCGGCAGCGCACTAAGAGTGTTGCACGGTACAGCATACCATTTTGGTACCATGTTTTTTTCTTTGTTTCTGTTGTGCTCAAATCGTGGGCACAACTTTTCGTCACGTATTTAAAAAAAGGCGCGTTTTTACTGGTCTATTACATGTTGAAACGAAACCTGTTAATGTTTCATTGGTTTTATATAATGCATAATAATGTTGGATGCGTATAATGTTGGAATGTTGGATGCATATAATGCAAATAATGTTTTATATAATGTTGGAACTCCAAATTGATCGTAAAAGGGTGTGCCATTGGTACAGTCCTAGTAGCGCATACATGTCTTAAATGCCTTAAATGTCCGTACATCCTTAGTTTTTGAGTAATTTGTAACAGCTTTTCGCTGTCCAAAAGTATCAGATACCATGTCATAATGATATTTTTGAGCACAAATGAAATGTGCTAATAACATACGTAGTTATTTTTTTATCTACATATTTGCTAACTTTCAGAAAACTTGTATACGGCACAAAATTTTCTACACTGAAACGAAACCTGTTGAGATGATGTTTCACTGATAGCATATAGTTTACCATGGGCTCTCTATTTTTGACTATCTGCCTATTCAGCCGTTTTAACAAAACGTGCTGTCGTTGAGAGTGTAAACTCTCCTGGGACCCTCCTAATCAGTGGATTGTCCCAAATTGTAGGCATTTAAGCAAATTTGGAACAGCAAGGTTGCCATGTGACCGTTTTTTATTGCATTTCTTCCCTTTACTTATTTTTTTTTCTTGCAAGTACATTATTCTTATCTAAATCTAGTTTTATGTGACCGACTGTTAAAAATTGAATGTGCACTAATTGTGCATCGAAACCTTATGGAAAAATGTTTCACAGGTTGTATATGCAAAGTCAAGCGAAGTCAAACCCTGAAAGTACTTAGTATATACCATGTGTGTAACATAAAAAGATTGTGTGTGTGTGTGTGTGCGTATGTGTGTGTGTGTGTGAAATGGTGCTTTTTAACTAAAACTCAGGACAAAAAAAATTTTTTTTTCTTTCTCGGGGTCTCTTGAAAAAAAAAATTGAAATTTTTCTTTTTTCAATTAAAGTTAAGTTGCAACACAAAACTCATTAGGCTAACTAGTGGACCTATTTTTTTTTGTAGAATGAAGAAATGTTATATTTGGTGGCATTTCCGAGGTTTAAAATAAACAAGTGAGTGCGAGAAAATAACGATAACATTGACGCCTGTCATTAAAAAGAAATCACGTTAGCGCAATGAAGCCAGCCCAATATTAAGAACGAGTAATTCATACTAAAAAATTATAATATAGACGAAGGCTTTTCTTTCTTACTAAAAATTGTTTTTGATAACTGTATTTCAACATATTTGTTTATTTTTTGTTTAATAATATTCTGTATTAATGTATTATTATCGTCATACATGTATATGCACGTCTAACTGCAGGTAGTGTGTTGGCAGCCTGTTCCCGGCTCTTCACTACCTTTTCAAACTGTTGTTGTTTTTGACTTTATGACATGTATTTCAGTTTGAATAAACCGATTTGATTTGATTTGATTTGATTTTACATGGAAAAATGCCTAAAATTGAGCTGATAAGCTTCCCCAAAATAGTTGGTGTGCACGCTATGAGTGTTATCGACATTTGACAGACTGCAGTTTTGTAAAAAATATGTTGATTTATAATATGCAAAAGAGCGCTTGTAAATTGATTTAGTAATTGCTACAAAATAAAGCTGCGAAAACGTAACCACCACCTTTTTCGCTTTTTCTGTGCGCACACTTACATACATACTACTTAAAAGTAAATTTTGTTTTCTAATTGGGCCGTTATTCCAATTAAACTAATCATTCCATTCTACATACGCCCATCGTGACTTCTATTATCTTTACATACTAATTGTGCGCTTCATTAGTCACGATGTTTTTTACTTTGTTTTTGCTTATATAGCCCGAAAGATGTTTAGGTTTTGTTAACTTGACACACCCAGCTTGTTTTTAGGATAAGCTCAGTTGTTATTGCAGTATATATCAGGATAGAGCTTTGACTTGGAATTTGGATGTGGATTTGATAGGATTATTAAGTTGCATAGGCAGATTATTTTAGTTAACTTTAATAGCTAGAGGTACTCGAATAATTTTATTTTAATGAAGTTTTACTAGCAGTTGTAGAATTTGAACTGAAGGGAGTACATAATTGCTGAAATGAAATGAAATGTTGAGATCGTTTCGCCAAAGTTTATAACTTTAAGTTGCTAGTGTTTATTAGTTGTTAATACACTTATTTCTTGCTAACTTTTTACGCTTTTCTGACTTTGCTTTTATAGCAGCTTTTTTCAATATTAGGTAGGGACTTGACATGTATGTATATACTTGACCAAAGCAGCTGAAAACAAGTTAGCTCAATCTGTGACAAACCCTACTGTATTACGTCTAAATTTTTTGAAGTACATACATTAGCCAGAGGTCAGCTAAAACCCATTGTGCAGTTATTACCTAAACAGAGAAAAAGTGTTCAGTTATTTTTGTTGTGAAAATATTAATTGGTGTTTTCCTGTTTATATGCATGGAGTGTGTAAATGGACCCCAAACGGAGTTTTATAAGTTCAGTGAACTCTAAATTCTGGTTCATTATATATATAGCCAAGTTTAATCCAGTTTGTTATGCGTCGACTGTACCTATAATATTCTGAATAGCTATTCTGCGTACTTGCTAGTGCTTTCATTAATTAATTTTAAGTGCAAAAAGTCTTGTTTATGTAGATTTATTGATATGCGACCTTATTAGAAGCCCGAGCATTACAATGTTTAATGTCTGCTCGTTTTTTGTGTGAAACAAGCCAGTTTCGCAGAACTACATACATTGTTGGGCGTTGGGGTTAGGTATAACTCAGCCAGTTTCATTGATTGGCACATTCCAGTATTGTTTATTGTTTGTGGTATAGCAGATGAAATGAGTGAGGAGTTACTTCTACAGTCTGCATTTGAAGATAGGAATACCATTTCTTTTTGAGTGACCATTCCTTTTCTGGATAAATGAAACTCATTTAGTCCTCTTTTTATATTAGGCTAATCGAGTTTAGATTAAATTGAGTCTGCTACTAAATTTAGTCAGAACTCATTCACAAACCTCTTAATCAAATATAAAGTGCTTTAGATAACATTCAGTATAATATATTAACTTTGTCGTGCGTATTGAAGTCCGTATAGTCGGACTAAAATGAACTTCATTAGTCCAGTAAAAGGAATGGGCCTGAGTAAGAAGAATTATATACATATTCTTAAATTACCGACCTTTCTTATGAACAAACTTGAACAAATCTTCCGCTTTAGAATATTGTCCCCCTTTTTACTTCAAAGTAATGCACAACTAGAGCATTTTTACCGTAATAGGGGAAAGTCTTATTTTATTTTGATGGACATATTTACTGCTTACAAGACTTCAGAATTCGTATATATTGTCTTCCAATAATAACCTTGAGTATTCCTAGTGACCCTAAAGTGCCTTAGACCTTCTTATTAGTAATTCATCAGAGACTGCAATTTAATAACAGTTGAGATGCAAGGGCGTACCCAGGGGTGGGTTTTGGGTGGCTTCCCCGAAACTTTTTCCCAGTGAATTTTTACACAAGGTTACGAAAAAAATTTCCGATCCGTTTCCAATTAACGAAATTCGGCCTATAAATCAAAAAACTCTCCACCGCCCCAGACCCCTGCGACTTTGCGGCATAGTGGTCTCGCATTTACAATGCTATTTCAAGTGTGGAAATGGCAGTGAAGTGCATTTTAACCCATTACAAAAAAATCAAAAGGTCCCGATCCCGAATCCCCCGAAGGTTTTTTCTGGGTACGCCATTGTTGAGATAGACGTGGAACCATACCCAGAACTGTTGTTGATTTATTGTGTGTTGTCTTTAATGTTGCATTACATTTTGTCTGACAGCATGATATAGAAAGTTTAAACTCACCAGGAACAGACAGTCAATACATGAAGAGTAGGTATTTTTCTGTCTCGTCATTTTTCGCTCTAACGATGATATCTTTAACACCAACTAAGCCTTAAAAGTCTCCTTATCAAATGGACACACACTTGGTATCACTTATATGATCACTTATCACTCACTCAACATAGTAATCTGTTTGTTTTTTTAAGTTCGTGCATTTCATCGCAGTGCCACCTTAACTGTTACAATTACATACCTTAAATTTATTCATGTATACCTTAATTAAACGGTACCCATTTTGCATTTTTTACGTATGTATGCATTGTCTTAATCCATTACAATTTTTATGACTGTTTTTTGTTCCTTCTAGAGAAGGAACTGTTTTGAAATTAACTAGAGTATACAGTTATTGTCGTAACTATTGTTTCAGGTTACCACCTCTGAATCCCGAAGCATGCTGTGGTTATTGATATTGTCATCGATATTAGTCATCTGCCGAGTACAAGCCTCACACCCAGCCCGCATGCAGAGTCTAATGAGAGCCCTAGAACGATCAGTTTCTGACGGGGCGGGCTGTGTTACATTCGAAGACCTGCTTCGATCTCATAAGAAAAAATTCCTCTTGCCCCCCTCTCGGCCTGTGACCGTCACAGTGCGTATTACGCTGGAGAAAATTAAGGAAATTTCCGAGGAAAAAGGGGGGGCTGAACTTTGTCTGTACATTGAGGGCTCTTGGACCGACTATAGGTTGATTCAGTTTGTCAACGATACAGGAGCCACCCTCTGCCACAGAGCCAGCGTTATAGCGGACTCCACTGTCACTAAACGAATTTGGACTCCGCAATTTTTCTTCCCCTCCGTGCACAAAATTAAACTAGAACGCTCGCCATATCCTAATGTGGAAATGACCGTTAATATTCAAGGACAAATCGGATTCCGCAAAAAATACTGTCTGCTGACTCCGTGCTATATGGATATGAGGTGAGATCACTGAGATACAATAAAGTAAATAAAGCAAATAGAATAGAATAGAATAGAATAAAGTAAATAAATAGATAAATGATGACAACAATTGGACACCTTATTGGCATAATTACCGCAGACATGCTCTGACCTGATCCATTTGATTTTCCAAATGCACAAAGGATATTGATCCCGAATTTGGGCGAGAATACATTTAATTGTCATTATAACATGAAAATCAGCAGTCGACAGCGCCAAGTTTGTAACAGCATCGTTTTGACATAAGTGGGACCCCTAGGTTTGAGTTTTTGAGACTTATGCTTGAGGTGATCTAGCGAGGAAACAACTTCAAATCATGTTATATTTTTTCATGTTGCTCGGCACGTACTAAAACACCTGCAAGTGGCATCACAATTTGGACAGCTACTGTAAGGACTTATTAATCCTGCGTCATATGTAGTATGACGTAAATAAGATTACGTAACGTCAAAATAAGCAGTAACTTCTATTTAAGCACCAAAAACACTCCGGGACTTGAATACCATCTTAAGTAGGAATCTATTTTTAGGGATTTTCCGATGGACAAGGCCGACTGCACGATCGCCATCTACGATCTGACCCGGGACGCCCGAAGAGTGCAGTACAACTGGGACTCACTGAAACCATTGATCAAGATCTGGCCTATCAAAACTGCTCAACACTTCATGCTTTTCAATCATACCTATCAAATCGCATCTGTAAGTAAATTTCAAAGACGAAAGCTGTGGTGTAGGAAAAACGGACGAATTAGAATGTAGAAGTTGACTAATCACAACCGTTTAGCGTCGACTTACAGGTTCCTATGTTTACTGAAACAGTGAAGTATAATTAGTCTCACAAAAAAGCCTCACTAAAAAAGTAAGAAAAGTCAGGATTCAACCAAAAACAGTGCAGTGCTTCTGGCAAAAGACCAGTCATCGATGAAGGCTTATTGATGATTTCCCTGAGGCGAACTGTTCGTAGGTGAAAACTGTGAAAAATAATACAACAAGTGAAAGTTTGGTGCAAATTGCAGCCTGCTGTTAACTAATTAACCAGTTCCGTATACTACGGCAAAGCCTGTTGCGCAGCTTAAAATAATTACCAACCGTGAAATTGTAGTTTTCGAGACGTGTGCGACGTGGCGCGGTGAAAAGTCATAGTCTGTCTAAAGGCAAGTAGTTAAGGCCAATAGTGTTAGATAAGTGAGACGTAATTTGTATTTCTTCCCTTTCGGGAAAAGACCACGGAGCGAAAACATTCTAAACGCATACATTCAGTCACACAATCAGTCTGCAGCATCACAGCAGGAAACTGTAAAAGCGAGACAGCAGACCCGCTGTGTAACACTGCAAATACACAGTCTTCAGCAGTGACACACAGACGTAAATGTACAGAAACGCACAGCAAAACAGACACCCGCACACACAACTCCTACTTTTCACTACAGCACACAAATCATAGCAGAATAAACTTAAATTCCGCTGTGGCCAAATAGGAAAAACGCTGTAAACATGATTGTGATAAGAATTTACGTTCTGAATTTTTTTCAGAAGTAGTACTTAATCACTAGCTTTCAATGCAGAAGGCAATTTTAGATATGCGACTAGACTTGCAGTCTTCAACATATTACCGCGGATGTCTCTTTCCCTACATATAGAAACTCAGATTACATTCTGTTCCGTCTTATTACATTGAGATGTATATATGTAATGAAATTAAGGCTTGTGAACTAAAATTTTAGACCGTCAACAATAAATTGTTGCCTTTGGTTTTGTAGTTGCTACCCTATTAATAATTATGTAATTTATTTAGAAATAGTAAGTACCTATTTTAATAAAAATGCTTAACATTTTTAGGGATACAAAAGCAAATCGACGAACACTCAACAAGATGATAAAAATAAAAGTGTATGAAATTTTTTCAACGACACTTTGAACACTTCGCGATTTTTTTAAACTAATTTTTATATTTTCACATTAAGCAATCACTTGTGGTGGTGGTGTTGGTGGTGGCTTTTTTAATTGCTATTGCATGCACTATTTTGCGGTTTTTTCTGTTATTTGAGTGCAATATTATCACTAACGGAATTTCAGCTTCCACTTGCAGGTTGGTTGCTGCAGACATGTTGGTGCCATTTTCTCGTGAAATATGTAGTCAGCAACTGTAAGGATGAACTACAACAAGAGGAAGATTTTAACCACTTTCCCCGCAATCTTATCTAGTATTTCTGGGCTATTTCAGTCACAGCTTTGTTCTGATTAGGTAAAATAGCCAAAAAAGCAATACAATTACTGTATTATTATGTGACTCAATTACATTTGCCTGAACCAAATATATTATTCCAATTACCAAATATTACTTGAGCCAGTAAAATTATTTTGCTGCGGTGTCATAACTAAAGTGAGATATATTTGCTTAGTCTTGTTATGTTAGTCATAGCAGGAGAATATCATAGGAGTCCTCGCTTAGTATGTTAATCCGATAATTCCAGAAAATCAGGAATAGCATTTTAATCCGATAATTCCAGAAAATCAGGAATAGCATTTTAATCATGATGTATAACTCAGGGAACTGCATTGTTAACCCAACCCAACCCAACCCATCGTTCTCACGTCCAACTCTTATAAACAGAGACATCTTTCACTCACATTCAGTCTTGCTTGCCTCACCTCAATATCTATGCCTGCTCACACCAATTATTACTCACTGTTTCATGCCATGTAATACTTACTTAATATTTACCGTTTGAAAGTTTATAAAAAATTACAGAAAAAAGAACTCTTTCAGATAAAAATTTCTGTAGGGATAGACATTTAAGGATAAATCTGAAGTTTATTCGCTAAGTAGTTTGTTCAACACGATGGGGAAAACGCGTGGGGTGCATATGGTGTGTCACGATGCCACATGAAGCCCAAAGGAGTACCCCATGTGGGGCCATATTTGACGTCCCACGTGGGATGTTGAAATTCCCCATGTTTTCCCACATCGTGTGAAACAGACTTAAGAGATCCAGTTTTCTGTGCGCCTTGTGACACTCATTGGGGTCATGTTGTATTCCAATAGCGAGTTATGTACATGTGTCATACTCTTCCCATTATGTACTCTTGCTTCTACTTGTGGCTCATTTGCCGTATTACAGGACAACGAAAGCATCCCTGCCAACACGCTCTATCTGAAACTGGTGTTCAAGCGACTGAACGGTTGGTATCTCCTGCAGGCCTACATCCCTTCCTATCTAATCATCCTCATTTCCTGGCTGTACAACACCATGGGGCTGGAGACACGCACGTCTCGGCTGCAGCTGCGGGCCTCCCTACTCTTGGCACTCATGCTACTGTTCTCCAACATTCATCGACAAATTCCACGTGTTGGTTATGTGAAGGCACTGGACGTTTGGCTGCTCATGGTGTTAGGTTAGGACTCAAACAGTTGTTTAGACTTTTAGTTTTACAGTCTTGTAGTTTCAGCTTTAGTCTTTCTTTTGGAGATAGCGAGACTACAAATTGAGTCCATACTACTATAATAGATAGGTCTAGCAGTGCAGTAGATTGTTTGCCTGTCACAGAAATCAGGATGCCAAATAAGTCTGCATGAAAATTATGTAATGCTTAAACTGGATTGTCTCTAACTTGAGACCATTTCACACAAAGGCACATTTTGCTCCATGGCGCATTGCAGGGCGCTTGAGCGGGCGAAGGAACGGGCGCATGAGATTCCAAAACTAGAATGTTAACGCATAGAATGCACACACAACACTGTCTGCCATATTTTCGAAATGATTGAAGGAGCGGGGGCATTCATTTACAGTGCAGCTAGCAGTTTAGCATTCTTTGCGTTAACATTCTAGCTGTTGAATGTCCTGCATCCGCTCTTGCACCAACGATGCGCCTTCGTGTAAAATGGCCTTTGTCAACTAATGTCGATTTGTGTGTTTGAGAGCATTTAAAAACTTACATACTTTGTTATTACAAAGAGTGCATGATAGGAAGAGTATGACATTTTGGACTCCTCCAATTCTTGGCCTGTGTTTCGAGATGTTACCTGCTACTATTATCTAAAAAAAGCCCACGAATCGGACCATAATACCACTGTGCAAATTGAACACCGGTCTGAAACTTGGTTGGGGTGCCCCCCACCCTGTACACTCTGTTTTTACTGATGTTACTGTTGAGCCAGCAAGATCAGTTGACTACACACTTTTTCAGGCTTTCTGATCCTGAGTTGTATCGAGGACACCGTGGTGACGTATCTGTGCAACCGCATCAAACATCCGCGATACCAGGTCTCCTGCACCGCCAACCAATCAGATTACACCTTCTTCAAACATTGGGAAGACAATATTTCAAGTTAGCCTGCCAGTTTCAACTCAAACAGTTTTAATAATTAAACTCTAATAAACATTTCAATATCGTTTCTACAGGAATATTAAGTTATGCTGGAAACATTTGTCACAAGTTGTCACAGGAACACATTTGTCACAGGAATCACATGATTTTTCAGCTGCTGCAAGACTCGCTTCTGCGCACACCCAAGGAGACAATTACACGATGGCAAAATAGAAACTATTTGAAATTTTTTTAATTATTTTCAGAAATCGCCACTCAGCCTTTGATGGGTATCGCGGCCGGAGCAGCGGCAACTATGACCGCACCCGCTGTGACGCTCAATAAGCGGACTTTGAAACGAGAAGTGGGTGGGAAAAAAGTTAATTCCAAGTCGAAATTGTTCGGCGGAGAAAGCAACCACGACAAGTATTATCGATCCTGGGCCCGGCGTATCGATCATGCCTTTATTTTTATTTATCCCGCCTTATTCATAATTGCCAACGCTGCCTACTGGTACCATTATATGCACCAACCTAGTCCCTACCTTAGAAGAAGGCCCCCTCCTGTTAAACTAAACGCTACTGAGTCGTGACTGTTAAGAGTGCTTCTTTTTGTATCAATTTTGTCAATTCTGCGAATTTGAGAGACACTGTGTTTGTCCGTACCGTCTTGTCCCTAAGCGATTTTAAGAAAACTACCTGGCCGTATGTGATAATTTTTCACATTATCAATGCTAATGGCAGCACTAGAACGTACCCAAAAAATAGTCCGTCAATTCTTAACAGCAGCTGACCTAAATATGTCCTTGTCGTTGACCATATGTGCCGAAGGACGAGTATGAGTAAGGCTTGTTTAGCGTCTATAACTGACTCCCTAGTAATATATCGAGGTCCAAACGGTAAAAACTGCATTATCTACGGTAGTTTTTTGGTGTAGGGTTACGAACTTTGTGTCTGCTTAAGGAGATAGTGTCGCGAAAGCTTGTCGACTTTGCGCGACTGTAAAACTTGGGCAGTGAAAGGTGAGACTTTTTTTATGTATTTTGAATATCTATGTTATTCAGCGAAATTGATGCAGCATACAGTTAGCAGTAAAATTGCAAAGTCAGAAAAATGACGTTTTGAAAACATAATTTGCATTCGATAATTTCCTCACAATTGTCAATCAGTTTGATTACACAGTCTGAAAGGCCATAGGTTGTATGTAGTTTATGCACACAAAATCTGGTGTAAATTGCTTCAGTGGCTGCAGAGTTAAACCTGTTGTGAAGCCGTACGTAAACTGTTACTTCCTCATAGCAATAATCATAAATTGTGAAAAATCCAGAAGCTTATTTTGAAATCAAAGAAACATGCACCTAGATTTTTCTTTTTTCTTATTTGTGTGCAAATAATCGTGCGTCGACACATCGTGTACTTCACAAGCTGGCCAATCTGATCCCATGTATATTTTTTAGAATCCGGCGTCAGTAGTTATATTTGTTGTTTTACTGTTGCTTTCATTTTGCTTGTTTTGTTGATCTTTTATGTCCCTATTGTGTGATGTCTGACTTACAAATGGTGAGTGGTCGAAGATATTGGACGATATTGGTAGTGAGAGTCGACATATGCTTTGGCGACACTGCCACCTTAAGGTGGCGCTCCGAATAACTTTCATAACTTTATTATCTTATAAGTCGACGTAGGTTCTAGCTAGAATGAATTTCGTTTAAATATATTGAAGCCTGTTACAAAGCTCTGTTTCTGAGTAAGTTTCACGTGCCTGCTGCCTTGTTCTGATTTTTTATCACCGATTGAAAATTTCTATTTTCGCTAAATGCGCATAATTTTTCAATCGGCACAACTGAGCGAAACTTTGTTCAAATTTTACGATCTATAGCTTAAACTGTAGGTAATTATGTTGCCGAGGTGTATCTTTTGTTATAATTTTAATCCAATTGTTTTGCCTCAAAATACACTAGTTTTTCTAAAATTGGTCAACTTGAAATCGCTGCAGAATTTCACCAAAAACAGAAATCAATATTTTCGAAGAAGGTACACCTGAATCTACTTATTTTCTAACTTTAAGTCAAATTTCACAATGATAAAACGACATGGAGGAGAGCTATCGCGATTCAAAAAAGGCTATTGTCGATCAGAAAAGTCTGAGGTTTGCCCACACAAACGACAGTGTCAAAAAATAGAGCGTATTCTTTAATACAAATAACCACTGAGAAAAGTTGGAGAAGCCAAAAAGTAGCTAACAAAAAATTAGCTTGAAGAATAGTGCATTTTTGTCAATATCGCTCAACGTAATTTGAAAATTTTTTTACAAATGTTTGCCTACACAAACGACTTTTTAAAAAGTTGCAGTCACCTATTATCTGCGGAAAACCGTTATCAAAAGTAACGAAAGCCATATACAATTTTTCGGAAAATCGATTTGAAGATTTTGCCATATCAAAATTCAGGTCAAAAAATTAATTTCAACGAAACTACATGTTATGTATATCAAACGAAAGCTAATTCACTGCTGAACAACCTTTCTTCTAGAACAAAGACCTGAAAACGTTACTGAAAACTTTTACTGCCCAAAGTCAGTTATTCGGAGCGCCACCTTAAGGGGGCGCTCTGAGTAACTTCCAATAATTCAAATTGCTATATTTTTTGTTTCTTGCTGATACGAATTTTTTTGCTTAAGTTTAATCAAGATGAACACCAGGCAAGCATTTTTGCAAAGTTTTATGAGTCTCGGAACATTTTAGCAAATTTTATGACTGCATCAAAATTGAAATTTTGAAAAATTTGACTAATATTTGAAATGACGTAGCTCAATGGTGCCTCAACCAAATTTAACAATCTATAGCTTAAATTAAAAACAATTATCTTGCCGAGGTGCCATTTTTGTCGAATTTTCGTTACCGGCGACAAATTTTTAGTTATTTTAATTTCTATCAAAAGTGACGTTTTAAAAAGCCTATCATATTGAGCCAAATCATAATAATTACAATTCAAGAAGTTCGGCACCTCCATATACGTCTGCTTTAACAGTCTGCAAAGTTTCAAGCGGATCGGTTTTCGCAGCTGATAGTAATCTTAAAAATATGTACGCTATAGCCAAATTTCAGAAACCTGAAGTTTGCCTACACATACGTATTTTCCAAAAAATAGAGCTAATTTTTCTGTACTAAAATCCGTTGAGAAAAGTTTCAGAAGCCAAAAAGTATTTAACGAAAAATTAGTTTGAAAAATAGTGTATTTTTGTCAATATTGGTCAACGTATTTTGGAAATTTTTTTAGAAAGGTTTGCCTACACAAACGACTTTTTGAAAAGTTGCAACTAGCAATTAGCTACAAAAAACTGTTTCAAAAAGTACGAAAAGCCATATAGAATTTTTTGGTATATCGATTTGAAGATTTTTTCCCATTGAAAAATAGGTTAAAATTTCAAGTTGAACCAAATTGGACGTTATATACATCAAATGAAAGCTAATTTAATTTGCAACAACTTTTCTTCTTGAGTTTATTAACAAAAACTTACGTGAAAAAGTTTATCGCCCAAAGTCGGTTATTCAGAGCGCCACCTTAAGGGGGGGGCTACCCAAGTCAAAAATCAAAGTTCTCCAATTTTGCTTATTTTCACATATGTTACTCCCCTAAGGCACCCCAACCTCAGATAAGAACAATTAAGCTTGAAGGTGCATTTTTGGTTCAGTGTGTTTGTCAGTGTATTTACATAGGCAAAAGTGCGCAAAAAAGCGTAAAAGTAGCCCTTAGTTGGACAGTTCTAACACAAACCACATCAAGCCAATCAGGCTGAAACTTGGCATAATAGTAGCCCACATGTATGCGCAAAATCGTATGATTCGGATTTTTGATATGAATTTTCAATTTTAAAATCGAGGGCGAAAGGTGAAAAAATGGCCGTTTTTTGGGCCCGCCAAATTCGAGTGATTTTACATTTGGCGTCACTGCTCAGGCCATGGACAAAAATTTAAAAAATGGATCATAGAGGTTGAGATATGACGTTAGGTTATCGATTCATGTAAAAATCAGCTTCGTCGGTGTTAACAAAAATTTCGAGTAAAGGGGCGCTTTGCAACCACAAAAAACTTTTTTTTGCGCCTATGATTTACACGTAAAATTGAATTTTTGAGAGCCCCTAGCGAAAAATTGGCAAAAGCATTGGTTCCAGTTTGTTACATCTGCGATGCGCCTTCCCTGGGACTACATTGTGTGCAAATTTGAAGCGAATCGGAGAACCTAAAATTTTCACTTTTTCAGGTAGCCCCCCCCCATTAAATGACCAAATTGGACAAGAAGTAGTCATGTGTGCTTAAACGATGATTATGAAACAAGAAGGCAAGGATGTCTATTTACGCCGATGATTACTTGTTCAGCCATTGTCTATTTGTTAAATTCACTATGTATTAAATGTAACAACTGATAAAACTATTAAACATATTTTTGTGCTGCTTGTGTCCTAGTGCTTACAAACCTCGATTGAACAGATATTATTCCTTTTGAGGAACAGTGTTTGGCAACTCTGAAATTTTATTAGGCCTATAGCTAAGTATGTGATTTTGCAAAAGCTTAGTTTTTGTGGTGTAAACTGTTAATCCATTTGACAGCTGCAGCTTTCTGTTTGAGCGGTTGAGGTTTTCATTTCAACTACACAGTCTAACACAAATTATGCGACGTAGAGGATTATTTTTCTGGTTTTTGTCTAAACACCGCTGTTACACCATTTAATCTGTTATTTCCAGGTATTGTAAGGGTTACTACGAGTCATAATTCTTGTAAAAACTGTTTTCTATTAACAGTCGTACATACCAATAGTACATAAACAGTTAAAATTAAAAGGGTACATAGACAGTTAAAATGAATTTCAACTATTTATGTGCATTAATGAGGTTTAGGCTGAGATCACATGATCTCGAGATAGAGCGTGGAAGATGGGATAGACGTAGCACACACCGTGTTCCCCGTGAGGATCGTATTTGTGGTTTATGTCATCTTAATGTCATTGAAGACGAACAGCATTTTCTTTTAACATGCCCTTGTTACAGCGATTTAAGGCCACAATTTTTTGAGACGTTTATTGAAGCAAGTGATCTTATGAATAGTAAAAATGCAACCTACATTAAAGCAACGGGGAAATTTTTATTTTGGGCTTTCAAGCGTAGATTACAGCTATACCAAAGTTTAAACTGAAATTTGGACTGTGGAAAAAACACAAATGTCAGGCTAAACTCATCCTGTAACCACTATATAGCAAATTGGATTACTGTTTTTTTGTATTGTATTAGACTGCTGTCATGCTATTCTTTGGTTCTTGTCTGTCGTAATTGCACAATAAGTCCCATTCTGGGATGCTGTTTAACCATTTAACCATAATAGTGTCTCACTCTCACAGAAAAGTTATACACATTTAGAGCGTCGGAACGTTTGCTCGCAGATCGACTCGTCAAATAAGTATACGACCAATCTGAAAAGAGCTCCTATTCAGCAAATCAACACTCAGACAAAAATTGCCGCAATGGTTGCAATGACTGCCTCAATGCTGATTGATTACAAGCACGTCTTGCCAGTTTAACGTCAGTTTAACCAATTTTCGATAGATTTCGTTGAGACACGACATGCTCATGTACAGTGCCGAGGATATTCTTCTAACATAAAACGCGGCACCACAGTTTTTAAACCAACACTTTTGCATGCCAAGTTGCAATGTATATACTTTCAGGATCTTTATGAAAGCTTGTCAAGTTAAAAACTTACTACAATATTTATTGAAACAAGCTCTTGTGCTGAGTGAGAAAGGGTTAGATTGCGACTTGCGAGGTCGGAGACTCAATATTCCAGAGGAAATATTAAACGCGGCCACTTTTTGTGGATAAAATTATTTAACTCCCAAATTCTGCACACATGCACTGCTGAGAAGCTCCAAAGTTTTCCCAACAACAAAATGTGGTAAATTGTACACAGTAAACACGTCTTGACGTCAAAAACTTAACTGAAGTTTGTGTTTTAAAAAGATGAAGGTATTTAAAAAAAATGAAGTTAGTTTTAATAAAAAGCCTGGCCTCACCTAGATTCGAACTAGCATGAATTAGAGAGAATCCAGAGTGCTCACCAATACGCAATGAGACCTCTGGTCAGATGACGTTAAGGCTTGCATACTTTTATACGACTGTTTCATTGCTACTGAAACTCATTGTTTAATCAACGAGGAGCATCTGATTTCGGATCAGAACGTCGGTGGAATTTTAAGCTGCGCAACAGGCTTTGCCGCAGAATACGGAATTGGTTAATGAATTAACAGCAGGCTGCAATATTTAGTGATTACATTTTGCACCAAACTTTTACTTGTTCTGCATACATTGAGGACTGAGCTGCTGCTATATGATGTGTGCAGAGCAGCCTGGTACATACCTACCCTTCTAGTGTTAATTAACACTGGAAATTCGACCTACCCAGATTAACGTAGGAGTATAATATTGCCATTTCTACGGGCTCATTAAATGTAGCTTGTTTGCGGAATGAATTATCTCGATTTTTTTGGTTCATGGCGGTCATGCCCGCCACGGTTGCAGCACGCTTACTTCAATAAGTGACTACAGTGAAAGACATATCAATCAATTTTCGAAAGGTCCAAATCAAATCAAATCAAATCAGTCTATTTTCAAAAGGTCCAAATCAAATCAAATCTAGCTAAGTTAACTGATTAGCTGAAGAGTAGATCAGTTCAGTTATCAAAAATTATGAAGAGTAGATCAGTTCAGTTATCAAAAATTAAAAGTATTATTAAAATTAAAAAAACAGTTAAGAAATTAAAAATCTAAAATAAGTTAATAAGAAAACATATTTAGCAAAGTAGAAATATAATAAGCTACACAAATGATAACGGAAAACACTAACAGTGTGCAAAAAGTACACCATAATTTATTCCTTCAAGAGAAGTAACTATTGTTTTGAAACCAACTCTGCGCAGTGTAAAAGTAGCTGCTGCATGCTGTTGTGCGCATATGATTAACACGTAAAGTCAGTACGGGAGCTGACTGTTTTTTTTCTGAAGAAAGGTTTTTTGACAGTTTTAGATGAAATTATAGTAACAAGAGTATTTTAGAGGTCGTGAGATATCATTTTAATATAAGATTACATGAAAAATAAATTCACTTAGCATCTTTTAACCAGCTCTCTGCGCGTCATCTTAAAGTGTCGTGCTTCTTATCTACAATCAATCAAACACACAAAGTGATCAGTGATAGCAGCGTGGTCGAGTGCTCCACAGTGCAAGTTCAATAGTGGTACAGTTCAAGGGTTCGATTCCCCCCACTTACTGTTGATGTTTTTTTGAAACATGTATCCTACCTATTTTTGTCTGCAAACACTGTTTTAAGTGAACCATTTGGCTTTGGCAACTATATGGCTTCTTGGCTATCAGTTACCAATAGTTTTGGAATTTGGTAAAATTTACTGCCTAAACTAAACTAAGCAACAGCGGCAGGTATTATTTGCTTTCTAGGCATGACAATGCACACCGATTGCGAAGGCGAAGTAAATTTGATGATGAGACATATGTGTTGAATTTTCATTCAGCAAAGAAACCTTGCCCCTTTTGGGCCTGCTTGTTAAAATGTTCCCACAACTGAACTGAATAACTGATTTTCAGCTATGCGTAAAGACTGAAAATCAAAGCAGTTTCGACGCATAACTGACAATGATTTTCAGTTATAACATGAAAAAAAGTAACTGAAAAAAATAATATCAGTTAACTGATTTTAATCAGTTTTTTACAACCTAAGCACTTCAGTTACAGTTAACAGCTTCTAAGAATTGTGCAGTTAAGTTATCAGTTTTTAACTGCTTTTCAAACTTAGAGCACTTAAGGGGGTAATTTTGAAGGAGTTTTTAAAATACATAACGCAGTTTTAAAAAATTTAATAAAAAATACTAAAAATTAAAATTAAAATAAAAAAAAGGGATTTCCTAATATGTGGTTAGTTGAGCGTGTCGTTTTTAGCTTGAGTTCTGTGGGCGCAAAAATTACACTGAAATGTCAAAAACCACGAAAACGACATTACCCCCTTAAGTTATCAGTTATTATTAACTGTAACTGCTTAACTTTAACTGAAAATGAATCAGTTAGCAGTTAACTGAAAACATCCCTACACAGGACGCCCCCACGGCCCGGCCCGTAACTCGGCCCGTCATTAGCACGCGGGCCGGTGACGGGCCGTTACCTATAAGCGGGCCCGGCCCGAGACCACCTGCTAGGCCTACATTTTTTAACTGACACTAGTTAGATCAAAACCGCATCAAATCATAAGTATTCGAACATCAACTCAAATAAATTGATTTTTGAGAAGCCTACATCAAATCAAATCAATTGATTTTTGAGAAGCCCACATCAAATCAAATCAAATCAATTGATTTTTGAGAAGCCCACATCAAATCAAATCAAATCAAATCAATTAATTTTTGAGAAGCTCACATCAAATCAAATCAAATCAATTGATTATTAAGAGAACCACATCAAATCAAATCAATTGGTTTTCGAGAAGCTCACATCAAATCAAATCAAATCAATTGAAAATGCATCAAAACAACCCTAATACCTACTAAACTAAATACAGTGTGTTACGCGTTACGAAAAATCTGCGCTTGTTTCCCTTGTTGAAGTTTTATTAAACAAGTGGGCCATTTACACGATTTTTCCGGACATATCACAAACTGCTGCAGGATTTTTTCACGCTTATTCCATAAGAGTGAGACGCTAAGCTGCTAGAGATGCTAAAAGGTGACAGTCAATCAGCACCCATTCATGTTTTCACCAATAATTGAAGCGATCCAATTTGATGGCAGCCACTAAGTGCATCCATATTACATAGTTATGTTGTCAGTTTGTAACTCTGTTCTCTCATTTCATTTTTTTATGATGTTAGGAGAGTTGGTCTGAATGTGTCGTAAAAGTTGTTGATGCTGTTATTGTTGTTGTTATTGTCGCTGCTGTGTTTAATATTTTAAAACTATCATTCGCATAACCCAGGGTATATTTTCAGAAACTTTACACTTACATAAACGATTTTATGTCCCATGAACGCTAGAAACATCACCACTAAAGTTTTACTTTTTGAAAGTATAAAGCTATATACCAATCTCATACATATGCCATACCTTACCTAACTACTTTTAAACTTGTATGGAGTATAGGCATAAATTGCATGACATTGTTGCCATAAACTGAATAGGAAATATTAATCTTTCTGCTTACGCTTCAATTACAAAGCACTATGGAAGGAATTATGCTTTCAAGCTACAACCGCACGCACCAGTGCAAGAAAGTCTTTTATGTATTCCCTTGAAAACTTCTTTTATTGAAAGTTTGCTTACATGCCACTTTAATTAAATTGTACATTATGGGGTAAAGGACTTAACGCTATAGCCTATAATAGGAATAAGTCAATAAAGCTGTCATCCGCGCCAAATTAAGTGCCAAGAAATTATCTCAACTCTGAGTGTTCATAGATTCACTAATCACTTCACACATGCCGTGTTTTGCCACATTGCCTTGCCGCTCAGCTAGTAATTCTTAAATTTTTGCAATTTTACATTCCAAGTAAAGCACTCGAAATCGTATGCTTGATGGTAAGTGGTGACTACTGTTAATGGTACATGTGATACATGGTTTGTTTTACTTTAGAACACTCTTGATAACATTTGCCACAGTATATCTGCTTAGATGACGTTATCATGTAGTGACAACAGCATCATCTTCATCACCAGGACTATACTGGTGTTTGTTTTACTAAAAAGAATTGACAACGCATTAACCCAATTTTACGGTTTCTTGATCTCAGTTTTCAGCATCAAACCGAGCAGAATTCCCAATGTCTGAATCTCTAATTGGATAAAATTGACTTGAAACTAACAAGAAGTAACTAGCGACGTTTCAAAAACGTCATTGAACAGTATATATATACCTATATTTATATTGGTATTCTGCTCCCCTACTTTTGGTGTTATGTGTCAGTGAAATTGTTAGTCCGGTTGCAAAAGCAATAGTCCGAATAGTTTAGCCTCAGATGGTACAGTAATAAATATCAGTTTCCTGTGCATTAATTGATTTCAGACGGTGGTCGTTAGAACCTAGCATAACGTATAGGTACTTGCTGGAATGAATCTACTTAAAACATCTTACGTTTCGCTTTAACTTCACAAAGGCAGTTACACGTACCTGTAAATCTCTTCAGAAATTTAAATGTAACATCGCCCTTGAACGTGGCATACTGGAGCTCTAAAGACAAAAGTTTTGAGTACTTAGAACTAACGTGTTTTGGAAAATACCAAGACTAAATGCGATAACTGACTTCGTACATTTCTTAACAAAAAGCATTTTCTATACTATATATGTTCTGCTTATAACTCACCTCGTGCGTAACGATGTGTATAAAAACTTTTTTCTATCAAGGTAAACTTTGAGTAGAAGCTGGCGCCGTTGCCAAAGCTAGTACATTTTTCACATTGTGGCTGTTGTAATTACTTTCAACCCAAAACCATATGATAGACGTGTACGTGAAGCTGTGGTCCGTGGGAGGGTGTGGGGGAGTTTTTGACACTTTGACACTGATCTAAGTTCGACATGACATACTAAGGCCCATTTATTGAGTTTACAGCCAGTTGAGAGACACTCTGAAATAAAAACATTTGCTTCCGATTGCTGAAAAGAACCTACGACAGAATGAAAGCAAAAAAGGGATAATGATAACTTTAAATTTTATCGTGACGTTTTGATCGGTTTTAAAGAATTAAAAAAACTGGAGTCCGGAGTCTGGAAAAAACCTTAAAACATATCCAGAATAAGCCCCCCGGACACAGTGAATATGCTACAAACCATTTTATGGGTCTGCTTCTGTTTGAATACTTTACTTTACTCTCTCTTCAAGACGATACCATCTGGTTTGGATACCATCTGGTTTGGATACCATCTGGTTTGGATACCATCTGGTTTGGATACCATCTGGTTTGGATACCATCTGGTTTGGATACCATCTGGTTTGGATACCATCTGGTTTGGATACCATCTGGTTTGGATACCATCTGGTTTGGATACCATCTGGTTTGGATACCATCTGGTTTGGATACCATCTGGTTTGGATACCATCTGGTTTGGATACCATCTGGTTTGAATACTGTAGAAAATTAATAAAAAACAGGGCGTATTAAATATTGAAATATGGAAATTCTCAAGAGTTTACAAGCAAGAAATTATTATCACATAGATTATTTTCTGGGGAAATTGTCCCCTTGTTGATAGTTAGCACTAGCTATTAGCATAACAAGTGAGCACTTCAAGCTGGAATAAAAATGTTCTTCCCTCTAGTTTTATTGGCTTTATTTTTCTTGGCCGTTTTTCCTGTTGGGCCACAGCCCAACAGGTCTTTAATTTTGATTTTGGTATCTTAACTCACTGCTAGCGTTAAAGTGTTTATGTGCGGCGTGTGTTTTACAAGTCTTCTACCCAACATTTGCATCTGCCACTACCGAATGCCTTGTATTTTCACTTATCTTCATACAGTAGATGTTCAGCGGTTGGTGAAAATGCAAAAGTCAAAAAATTGACGCAGTAGGAATCGAAGCAGTGGCCTCATGGTTACAAATCTAAAATACTAACCACTCAAGCACTCAGATCCTGAAAATTTATGCTTTTACATCAAGTAAAACTTTTACTTCTATTCGATTGTTTGCCAGTGTTGACAGTGTTGCCTGCTTCAAAAGTGACGCTAAAACAGACCAAATTTAAAATGAAAATTTTTCAATAAAAATGGCTGCAGAGTGACTTTACTTCACTATTTAAAACCTTTTCACTGAGATTTTGCAGTTTTATTGGCTGCAAAATTATACGTTTTCATAAAAACTGAATCAGGTAACTGACCCAACAGGTTTACGATGGCCTCTGGCCAATGTACTTGAAACTGTATGCTTTATACTTACTGAAGATTTTGCCGCAGATTGGGCTTGTTTATTATGAAATGAATGGTGCAAAAAGTCAAGGGCGAAAGATTATCTGTTACAGCGCAATGGCGCCAAGCCATCCACTCAAACTTTTCGTCAGAAGGTAATTATATATACAATACTGAAAGTGAAAGTACAAAGAGAAAGTTCCCTGCTTATCGACGTACGACGACCTTTATCCTTCGCGAAAAATGACGACGGTTGGCTGGAAAGTCACGAACAAATATTTTTGTGTTAATGACATCATGGAACTTCGGTGAAAAAGCAATAAACGTAATGTTTAACATGATTTGTCAATTTTGATATGTAGCTTTGTCGGAAAAGGGGATGTAGCTCCACAAGGAGCGGTGACCGGAAAGTGATAAACAAATAAAAATTTTGTAAAACTTCATTTTGTACTTTTTTTAAGTTCAAAATAGGTTCTGGAGCTAAACCACCTTATAAGCAACAAGCAGGATTTTCATGCAAACTTTTAGAGTTAATTTCTGCTTTTGACACATACGAACTTTCACAAAGTTTAGTCCTGCCGCCAATAAATTCCTGAACACATACAATTATTTCCCAACAGTTTTTAACAAACTTCTATGTGAAAGCGAAGTAAAAATTAATGTTAATGCCTGTAATTTTGAACCTCCTGCTACATTAATACAATATCTCAATAGTCAATACAATAAGGTTTCTTTCTAAATTTTTTGATTCTCCTCATATTTGCCGCATTTTTGCAGGTTTTTGGCCAATTGCAGAATTGAAAAAGATATATCATATTTTTAGTTCTGAGTGAAAAAGAAATTTTTTTAAGATATCATCATATGTAGCAACTTTCATTCATGCGAACACTCTGTAAAAAATAACAAATTCTAGTGAAAGGTTTGGTATTATATCTACTACTTTAATCACACAAACAGACTCTAAACTGATTCTAAAATTGTTGCGCATAAGCAGAAACATAACATGGACGATGGTGTCACTATCAAGTAGGGCTAAAACTATTTCTTTGATAAAATTAGAAATGTTAAGCGTCTAATTCTAACTGCTCTAGAACAAATTTTATCTTAAAATTAAACTTAAAAAATTAAAATTAAACCTATTAGGTTACTTGAAAAATTATCAAGGTCAACCATTTTTGGCTTACAAACCTTAATTTAAATAAAACCTATTTAAGCTAAAATTCAATCGAGGCCAAGAGTAGGATATTTTAAATAGAAAAATAATAACCTAGCCATGCCAAGACAGCAAGGGGTTTTTACTGGAAGAAAGACAGCATCTTCATCGGAACTCAATTAAGATTCGAACCACCCATCTCTGGATTTGCAGACGAGTGCTCTACCATTTGAGCTACTGAGCATGCTGAGTTTTCGTAAATCCCTTCAAGTACTCTAAGGGGCTTATGTTACTTCCCACTTACTTATACAATGCCGCTTTAGAGGAGAGGGCTACTACGTTCACACTCTAAACTTGCAATTTATTAATTATTATATCTAATTTGTAATTAATTAGTTCTCGTACGCCTCGTCATGTCAAGACAGCAAGGGGGTTCTTACTGGAAGAAAGAAAGCATCTTCATCGGAATGACCCAAGGGGGATTCGAACCACCAATCACTGGATTTGCAGACCAGCACTGTACCAGTTGAGCTACGGGGCCAATGCTGAGCTTTCGTAAAACCCTTTAAATACTGTAACGGCGCTATATTACACTTACTTATGCAATGCCGCTTTAGGGAATGAGGGGGCTAGGTTTTCACGTGCAACGTATTAATTATTCTAATTAATTTATCATTATCTGATTAGTTCTCGAACGTCGTACCTTAATTTGTTAAAAATCATAAATGAAAAAACGTCGTTGTCCCCCCCCCCCCTCTTCGGATGGGCACTTTTCGGCAAAAAAAACTCATCAAAGTAAGTCAAAACATTTCAAAACTTAAATCAAAACATTTCAATTTTTCTATTCAAAGTTAACAAAGCCCTATGCTTACTATATAACCCGATACTTTAACCGTATTTTGATGCAGAACAATGCACACATGTAATTAAAAAACGAAAAGTAATGTAAAGTCCTGCCGCCACTGAGGTGGCGGCAGGAAAAAGTAAAAACATTTTGTTGCAAAGAAGTTGACAAAATTTTAACTTTTTATGTTAAACATAATTTTTTTGCTATGGGACACGATAATTGGACCCCCAGATAAACACTAAGATTTTTTTGTGATCATTTTCCAGCTAAATTTTCGCAAAGGATCAAGCTCTTCGTACGCTGACAAGCAGGATAGCAACTTTTTTTACACAGTATCTTATGTTTCACAGTCATTACATAATATGTTAACTCCTTTTATAAAAACTTATAAATATCAATCGCAATTCTGCCAAACCTACTCCTAGGCGTAATGTGAAACGCCTGGAGCCAGTTCAAAACCTCTTCATATTTTCACCACGTTCTGCCCCTTAACCAGCTACAGCTAACAATTAGCGCAACTCTCATTCTCTGATTCAAAATATTTCTCCCGAGGCTTCAGTACACAGCTGTCTGTTTTTTGTTGAAAGCCGAGTCAATATTTGGAAAATAAGTGTAGTGGCAGTTAGAACCGATAGATTTCTTTTTAATGTGCCGACTTTAATTAAAACGAAACCCAATTTTAGACATCAATGTTTCTGTCTTTATGGTACATATTATGACCACATTCAGTGTTTTTTACTTTGTTTTTTTAATTTGCTGACCAGAAAACAGTTGTCATTGATGAGACGTTCTGATAACGTGAAAGTAAGTAAGTAAGGTAGTTTTTTACAAAAAAGGTGAATTTCTTATGTTCAAATTTGATCATACTATATCACACTATCTTGCTATTTCTTTCGACCGACCAAGACTTTTCTATACCCGACATCGTACGTAACCTGTCCTGTGATAATCTCTAAAAAATTCCATGGCACAGAATGACTTTTTTACGCTCATTATATCCTACATTATATAATTGCCTTTACAGGAACACAATATTTAGTAATTGAATATTAAACAGTTTTAACTTTCAGTAAAAATGGGCTCCTGCTTAGCCGATTTGAATTTAATTACATTCAATAACTACGCGCATCACTTTTCGTTGTATTATTTGTTGACATTATTATTTACCACAATGAATTTTTGCCATGTCTTGTGCAACCCTTTCGGATTTCTAACCAACGTATCCTATGATTGTATCATCATGGATGACATTCTACAATCGTCTTTACAAAACTACTGGAAGAAAACTCCCGAAACCCCAACTGTGGTTGATGTTAAAGTCATTTTAGAAAAAGTTCAAGCGGTTTCGGAAGACAGGGGAGGTGCCGAACTTTGTCTTTATGTAGAAGGAAGCTGGACAGATCAGCGATTTCTAAGTGCGCTTCAAGAAAGCGGCCGCGAAATGTGCCATAAAAGTAGCTCCGTAGGAAACCTAAATTACGTGCGTAAACTTTGGACCCCACAATTTTTCTTCCCCTCCGTACACCGAATCGAACTTGAACACTCACCCTATCCCAACTCAGAACTTCTCCTCAATGAAAATGGAAAATTTACATATCGGCTGAAGTATTGCTTGCTGACACCGTGTTACATGGATTTAAGGTTTGTTTTCTGTTAATATAATTAGTACAGTTGATAGCTAAGCTAATTTAGGGTTAAATATTTTTTTTGTGAATTCACTAGCATTTTATGCGAATGAAATTAACAGGGCTTAAGACTTAACTGGGCTACTAAAATGATTAAGATACGGACTCAAATAGTAAGCTGTATTCTTTAACACAAACTATTTCATTACGGTTATGGCTAAACATCAGTGCAATTGCAATTATTAGCACAAAAACAAATACATCACAAGAAATAGTTGGAGAATGGAGACCCATGTAATAAAATAGACGTGCTTACATGGCACTGTTTGGACGGCTTGTACATAGGCGCAATTGGCACCATACTGCAGCACAGTTAGCACACAGTTATTGCAATCGTTCAGCACTAAAGCCCGGTTCATACTCGTCATTAAGAACACAGAGACAGGGACAAGAATCATCTTTGGTGTGAAACATCGTTTCGCCTACCACATATGAGTGGACTGACTCCTACTTTCTTCATACAAAATTATGGCTCATTTTCATGCGTACTTTTCTTGAAATTGCTTAAGAACAGAACAATAAAGAGAAGCAGTAAAGACACGAATATGAAGATTGTTATTTCACACTTCATGAGAAGGATACATAATTGTTTTTGCTGTAAATTAGTAAGTAGGAAAGTTTTATTATCTTAAAAGTTTTCAGAGATTTTCCAATGGACAAGGCAGACTGCACAATAGCTTTGTACGACTTGACCAGAGATGCCCGTCGTGTTCAATATCGATGGAATGAATCGCCATTGGAGAATATCTGGCCCGTGAAGACGGCACAGCATGATCTTTTATTCAATAGAACAATACAGATAACAAACAATGTAAGGTTGTGAGAGGTTTTCATTGCTTCAATATTCCAGATGAGTGTTTGTGCATAAAGTCAATGCTAATAATTCAGTATAGATGAATATACAATTAGCCATTAGCAATAGTAAGGTTATATCTAGGTAAGTAGGAGACTGACAAGCAAGAGCAAGCAAAGCAAGCAAAAAAGCACGTATGTCCTCGCACTCGCACAGATATTTTTCTTCCTTCTTTAGAAGAAACTATTGCTATAAAACTATGTCACTAACAAAATCACCTCAGCATTAAGCAGTCAACATAGCCTATTAATGGTTCGTTAAACTATTGCTATAAAACTATGTCACTAACAAAATCACCTCAGCATTAAGCAGTCAACATAGCCTATTAATGCTTCGTTTATCCCTGCAATTCAACAAACCAATGTATTCTTGAAAAGCATTGCTGAACTAACTAAAGCATTAACTGCTCACTAACATTTTTGTTTTAACCGATAACACTTTTTAATCAACTGTATTGACCAGTCCAGAGGCAACCCATTCAGAAATAATGGTAAGTTGACGGAAAGAAGTGGTATCTCGTAGCGTCAGTGTTGAGTATATCAGACGAGGTAATACAGAAATTGTATTATGCACAATTAAGACTACATAACTGACTAACAAGTTAAGCTTGCACCACGTTTGATATATTTTTCAGAAAAATCCTAACGTCACCGTACCGTCGACAATTCTTTACATAAAGCTGGTGTTTCGTCGTCTTCAAGGCTGGTACCTCCTGCAGGCGTACACTCCGTCGTATTTAATAATCCTTATTTCTTGGCTTTACAACGTTATGGGTCTGGAGTTACGGGCATCGCGATTGCAACTAAGGGCAGCTCTGTTGATGGCTTTAATGTTACTTTTCTCCAATATCTACCGTCAAATACCTCGAGTCGGATACATCAAAGCTCTGGACATTTGGCTGCTAACTGTTTTAAGTCTGGCTTTTTTGTTTGTTATTTTTTTAACAATTCATTAATGCTGTTTGCATGTCTTATACTGAGTATAAATCATTAAGAATATTATAACGCCCGAGAAATTATTAAGAAAATACAAGACCGAAAAATTTCCATAATGTTTTCAGTTTTCCACACTGTATTTAGTTGTCATTTTATTTGAAAAAACATTGCTATAAACAAGGCAGAATTTTTTTTTTTAATTTTCAAATGATTTTAAAAGTTTTACTGTTTCACATTTTTTGCATTTCTAAGTAGATCACGGTTTTGAAGACAATTTATTATTGAAAACCATTATTTTATTAATTCTAGGTTTTCTTATACTCAGCTGTATTGAAGACACATTGGTGACATTTCTATGCAACAAAGCTCAAGAAAGTGACAAAAAGAAAAAGTCACCACGCGTTGACGTCGCCAACCCTGAAGTTATCTGCCACTGTTTTGACGATACCTCGTTTAGTAAGCTCCCTTTTTACAGAGCGCTTTCTCATAAATATTTTTGTCTTTGTCTTGTCTGAGTATGTTTCGTATTAACTGTCCTCAGTAACTGAAAACTACTTTTCATCAGTGCCCTGAAAACTAGTTTGAAATTTTTATTGTACCTAATTTTTGTGATTTGGACTGGAAGTAGGTAGGTAGGTATGTTTTGTTGCTAGAGTTAGTAAATCAGTTCAGTTTACATTTTGTACATTTTTAAATTTTAGTAGCCTTTATTTTCTATTTTTTTCAATTTTTCCAGTATGATGTTTTCCAGGTCATTTGTAACTGAAATAAGAGACTGTGTGTTAGATTGAAGCTGATGGAATAAAAACTCTATTTTAGGTGCAAGCAGATCACCCAGGTTGTGTTGCTGTGGCAACGAAAAACAAAAGTACACCCTCAACTACCAGTCACGGAACAAGCTCTTTAGAAATGCATCCCGGAAAAGATCTCGGTCCAGGTCTAAATCGAAGGGCAAACATTATGAACGATTGGCAAGAAAAATTGATCAAGCCTTCACCTTTGTTTATCCAGCGCTTTTTGGTTTGGCTAATTTTGCCTACTGGTATTATTATTCTAACAGTAACCGCCGATAACAATGTTTGAACTCTGAACATGACTCTGAATGATAATGTATATAATAAGAAGAATGTTATGAATAATATTAAAATAATTCATATCTATAGGTTTCCGTATTTATATTCGAAAAGTTTATTAGCGATTATTCCTATTTGTAAGCAAAATTAAAGCAGTTTCAGTTTATATTATATTAATTTTATAGATAGATAGTGCTAATTCATGCTACATGTATGCAACTGAATGATGCGTACGCAATTAAATTACAACCAAACCAAAAGTAATAAATTAAAACAATAGCCCCTATTATTAGGCTATTCTACAAATTTATAGACGTATAAAAATTATGGGAAAAATACTTTTTTCTGTACACAGCTGTATATGCACGGACGAGGCAGAAAGTGCAGTGCAGAAAAAGAACAGTATGGACAATCAGAGAGACACAACCTACCCACCTGACAGTCAGGACTCAAGTGACCTTAAAGAATATCGAACTGAATATTAGCTACATAGACCGAGTGACTCTACATAGAGGTGCAGTGTACATAACAGATTGCGTGTGTTGCACGATGCAACTATAGAGTTATGTACCTTGTCAGACGACAAGTATATTTGTTTTTTGTTTTATTTCTCAACAAGTGACAAAATTGGCTTAAAGGGGAACGTTTGTTTCCATTGGTGCTCACACACAACCAAAATAGCTTTCAATAGAATGTGAATGATTCAGCGGAAAATATCAGCAAAATAAAAAAATAAAAAAACTGGAAAATTTCGTGAGTGAATAGAAAAAACGTGATAATTTCCCTCGGCACCTTGCAGCTATTAGCTGTTGCTCCTATTAATGTGCGTTTTTATCCTGTTTATCACTGGTATCCTGCCATGGAAATAACTAGCCCTGAAAACACTGACAGAGAATGCACTATATTTTTCTGACTAAATATAAACGTCTTAAGTAAAAGCATCATCTTGATGTTTCGGTGCAAATTTTTATCCGATCCTTCACCCATTAATTCTCAGAGCTGCCATTTGGCACATCACGTGATGAATACCCAATCGGGGGCTATAAAACTTTACTTGTTCATTCTTATCAGCTGAACTGCCAAATGTTTTTTCAGAAGGTCTCTAGATCTTTATATTTAGTGGTCAAACTTTGAACCTACTGTCACACAACAAAACCTATGCTTCCTTAATCAATGTGTAAATTTAACTTTTTTTTTCATCGCAAAAGTAGTATTTTCTTCGTGACTTCATTAAGATTTCGGATTGCGCCGCCACCAGTTAACTTTGTGTGCATCAAATACAGCAAATTTTGTACTTTATTGCTAGCCTTCAACTATGGCAAGCGCACGGCTTTTGTGTTAATACTCTAGGGGGAGGTACATATAATTCCTGAGCGGTGGCGCAATTCTCTCACAAATTCTCAACTTTGGGCGCTTATAACTAAAAAAACGGTGCGTCCTAGACCCTTAATCGACTGATTATGTTACGTGCACCATTTCATTTCTCTATCGAATGGTGGTTTCGCGATTTCTCTACGATGCACGTACCTAACTCGAGAAATGGTCAAACAAGCTCTTCTGCTGAGTGAGGAGTGGTACAATGTGAGGTAGGAGTGTCAATATTTCAAAGGAAATATTAAACGCGGCCATTAATTGTGGATAAAATGATTTTTAAATTCCAATGTCTGTAGGCATTTGCTGCTGAGTTGCTCCAAGGCTTTTCTAGTGAACTCTGAAGATTTTTAAGATCAAAACAAATGAAAATTTTGAAAAAATTACTTAATCGAAAAAATACGTTCTCACCGAGATTTGAACTCGGATGACTGGATTTAAAGTCCAGCGTGCTCACCATTACACCATGAGACCACGAAAAATAAAGTGATAACTGCTGCTGATGTAAGAATGTGTGCATTCGTTGACAGATAATACCGTAAAACTTCAGAGAGAGCAAATTATATTAAAATAGTGTAATTTATCATGCATGGGTTGTTTTTAGGTTTTGGAAATTGGAACCACAAATCTGATAATAAAAAGTGTTATGAAGTTTGCATCGGTTTCAGTTGTATGTCTATTATGTATCTTGTATGTACAATGTAGCCCTGTGAAACTTTCTTAGTGCGTCTAAAAGCCAGTAATATCAGCGGACGGTTAGATCAAATGGTTGAACTGAACGTCTGTTCGTGAATCAAAACGGCAGTGGATCGATCTCGCGCTAGGTATCTTTTATTACAATTCCGTTTTGAAAGTTACTTGCCACCTGTGTCGTGTGTGATTGAAAGACACAAACTATGAAGGAAGAGAGAAATCGGGAGGTACCTGTCTTTCTAGTGTTAATTAATACTTGAAATTCGACCTACCCAAAATAACATAGGAAAATCAGATTCTGAATATAGTATATACGCGGCCCCTGCGTAAACACTACAAGGTGTCAGAATCAGGCTGTCTGGAATGAGATGCTCTGGGCATTAAAGGGTTAATTGCTTTTTTATGATTTTGAAAAAGTCTAACAACGTAAAACGTTATACGAATTCACTAAATGGAATTATTATACGCATCGGTTACAGCTCCAGTTGGCGAGCTATAATTGATTTATCGCATGTTTCCGTGAAACTCTGAGTGCAAGGGTTTTATACATGCGTATCATTAACAATCATTTCATTTACAGCAGGGTCCCCCCTTCGAACATCGTTGGACCCTGCAACGATACTCGGTCGATACTCATGCTCCCGGGGCGAACCCGATGCCTCAAGGGCGGAGCACATTCACACGTAGGCCTCTAAGCCTACTTCAGTCACACCACACTCAGGGTTTCCTGGCTTACCCGCAACCACAGGGTTTCTCGATGAACCCAGAACGATTCTCAACCAATATCGAGAGTTTTCTCCGGTTGGCCCCTAACCGAAACGTAGGGTTTTTCCGGTTTACCCCTAACCGAAACCGAGGGTTTTTCGGATCACACTTAACCGAGGGACCACACAAGAGACCATGTAGACATACATACTGCACACAGCACCAGTACCATAAGGGTTGAAGTGCCAACCTCAACCCAGGGCATGGAGTTCCTAACACACCTCCGAAGACGGTTCGGGGATAAGGCTGTCCTGAGGACCCGGCCCTATCCTCTCCGTCCGATGTCACGGTCGCCACTATGTTGAATAGAAAGATGATGCCCCAATTTAGAAAGAATGAAAAAAATCTTGGCGCCGGGAACCGAACCCGGGTCGCCTGCTTCGAAGTCAAGCATGCTACCACTACGTGAGAACCCCCAAGTCATAGGCCCTAATTATCGTTTACAACATTAGTGCCTTCCGAACAGTTACGGCATAACGCTTTCCACTTCAAGGCTGACCAAATCAAATCAAATATTCAGGTAGGTATATAAATGGCATAAGATAAGATAAGATAAGATAAGAATTATTTCATGCAAGCAAAATACATATATAAGTATGAAATAATAGATAGTAAGCATATAATAAGAGAAAACAAACGAAAACAAAGCAAATTAAACAAACGAAAACAAAGCAATTTAAAGTTAAGCAAAATATAGTATCATGCCAACAAAGGAAGGACAAAGCCTTGTAAAAGGCCATACACCGCCCTCCCGAGGTACCAAGAATTTTTGTTATACGAGAAAAATCAAGGTGGATCATGGGATATATATAGATATATACAGACACACACACATACATATACACACACATATATATATATATATATATATATATATATATATATATATATATATATATATATATATATATATATATATATATATACATATATACATATACATACATATGTATATATATATATATATATACATATATACATATATATATATATATATACATATATATATACATATATATATATATTAAGCTTATCGTAAATAGGTCGATTTCAGAAGATTGGCAAAATCTTTTTTATTAATTTTTTGCATAAACTTTTCAACATTCTGACTGGTTACTTCGTCTTCAGATAGCGAATTCCATATAGGAACAACACGCTTAGAGTATGAGTAACTACACAGATTCAAACGTGTCAGTGGTAAATCAAGCTCTAATGAATTTCTTGATCTATTTCCAAAGGTTGGTTTATAGGAAAGAAAATCAGAAAAATTAATACCGACCAAATTATGAACCATCATATATGTAAATTTCAAGTCAGCTAAAAGTCTACGTAATTCCAAGGGCTTCAAATTAAGTGCGACAAGTCGGTCCTTATACGATAAATGAGCTACTGCAGGAATTTTTCTAGTAAAATATTTTTGAACACGCTCAACTTTATCAATGAGATAAATTTGCCAAGGGGACCAAACACAACTATTATATTCTAATTTGGGCAAAATGTAGGCTTTGTACAGCTTTATCAGAAATTCCGGCGACCTGATAGAAAAATTTCGAAAAAGCATGCCAATTATTTTATATGACGAATTTACTATTTCGGAGCAATGATTTTTAAAACTTAAATCCGAGTTAAGCCACACCCCTAAGTCCTTGATACAATACGAAATCGGGAGATTTAGACCATCCATAGTCAAACTAACAGGAAAGTGAGGACGACCCAAGCAAAGATAGTTACACTTTGGCACAGAAAACTTAAGTTGAGTTTTAGATGCCCATTCAACTAACCTGTTAAGATCATCTTGCAGCAAATCGTTATCAGAGACAGAATGTGCGTTGATATATAGCTTAGTATCATCCACATGGATTATAAGGTGAGCATTTTGAACAACGTGCGCAATATCATTTATGTAAACTAAAAAGAGAAGCGGTCCTAGGACACTTCCTTGTAGGACGCCACTGGTTATCGACACCCAGTTAGAAAAGGAACCACTAATTTGTACACGCTGTTTTCTATTAGTCAAGTAATTTTTAAACCAGTCTAAGAGATTACCACGGAAGCCACACCAGAACAACTTTTGAATTAACTTTAAATGTGAGATCGTATCAAAACCTTTGGCAATATCTTTTTTTTTTTTTATATCTGCCCATAAGGTGGTCGAGCACAAGGTGGTGCACAGATTCACCTCTTTCTTGTTTTGAAACTATACCAGGCTACGAGTATAGCTCCAAAACAAGGGTATACTAACTACATACAGTGTGTGAGTGTAGTATATGCTTTTAAATTAAATTTAGGGCAAAGGTTGGGGCCTCACTTCCGGTCCCGAAGGATACAGTCGTGAGTACCCCGGTTGAATATTTTAATATAAATTTAGTAGTAGTAGGCAGTAGTAATGGCAGTTGTAGTCGAAGCAGTGCCAGCATTAGTTGCACAGCAATGGTTGTAGTACAGCCGTACTTGTAGTAGCAACTGTGATTTTAGTAATTTCAATGGTTGTAGCAGGACCAGTGGTTGTAGGAGCAGCAATGGCCGTAGGAGCACTAGCGGCTTTCCATTTTCCAAACTATCAGGGTCTCCAAAGCTTTCACTCAAATTGGTTTTTATCTTCCATCGTGTGTTTCTTGAATTTTTAGCTCAAATCCGATAGCGCTTTTTTGAGATAAGACAGCAATGGAATTTATGTTATAGGCATAAAAATGCCGCCCTGTCTTGCAGGACATTTTGCCTCTCAAAAGCACAGGACTTTTTTTCTGAAAAGCACTGGTCTATTCTGGTTGATTTCGGGGCTGCGTTTGTCCTGGACTGATGATCTTTGTTATGAGCAGCAGTAGTAGTGGTGGCGGCAGCAGCAATCGCATTAGTTTTGGTGGCAGCAGCAGTCGTAGTGGTTTTGGTGGCAGCAGCAGTCGTAGTGGTAGCAGCAGCAGTCGTATTGGTTTTGGTGGCAGCATCAGTCGTAGTGGCTTTGGTGGCAGTAGCAGTCGTATTGGTTTTGGTGGCAGCATCAGTCGTATTGTTTTGGTGGCAGCAGCAGTCCTAGTGGTGGCAGTAGCAATCGTATTGGTTTTGGTGGCAGCAGCAGTCGTAGTGGTTTTGGTGGCAGCAGCAGTCGTAGTGGTTTTGGTGGCAGCATCAGTCGTAGTGGTTTTGGTGGCAGCATCAGTCGTAGTGGTTTTGGTGGCAGCATCAGTCGTAGTGGCGGCAGCTGCAGTCGTAGTGGTGGCAGCAGCAGTCGTATTGGTGGCAGCAGCAGTCGTAGTGGTTTTGGTGGCAGCATCAGTCGTAGTGGTTTTGGTGGCAGCATCAATCGTAGTGGTTTTGGTGGCAGCATCAGTCATAGTAGTGGCGCCATTTTGTTACCTTCGGCTTCAGGGATCCTCTTTGGTTACCTTTGATTCTTTTGATTACCCCTGATTCTTTTTGATACACGCATTTCATAAATGTTTTTTACAGGAAAATACTATCACCTTTTCAGTTGACCTATTCTCCCTTTTTCCACACGATGAAATCGATTCTTACAAAATTCACCAAAATCTCTGGCTTGTAGCTAACTTTCTTTAGCCCATAATTTTCTTCATCTGATTTTTCTTTCTTCGCCTTTTTGGATCTCTTTTCCATCGTTTGCTTCCTCAGTTGGCTCTTAGTCGCTCATCCTCTGCCCTTATGTAGCCTATCAAACTCCGCTTTTTTTGTTCTTCCTTAAGTTTAACATCTACTTTTGCCAGCCGCTTTGCGCGTTATACTTCCTGTTTTTTTTCTCCATAACGTTGTCTTCTCGCCTTATTTCCCCTCTCTCGACTTTTATTCCTCTACTTTTGCTTTTTCACCTCCTCTTTCAAATCTTTTCAGTTCCTGTGATACTCGTCTGCCATCCCTCCAGCAGTGCAAGTTGGGCCTTCTTAGTTTTCTAATTCCTTCTTTCATCTTTTCCTCAGCTGTCTGCTGTTCGGCATCACTTTCTTTTCGTCTGACACTGACTTCGGTTCGCCCAGTTTTTGTTGTCTTTCCTTTGTGGCACCAGGTGGCAAACCTTTCATTTCCGTCATTCCATTAAGTTTCTTCTTCTTTTCCAACTTTAAAACTACTATCTGTACGATTGATCAGACCACCCGATTTTTCATAACCAGCCAAAATCCTGGCAATATCTAAGTAGGCAACAATTACAGTATACTTACTGTCTAAGGCCGAAGTCCATTCATTGATACATTCCAGTAACTGTGTTTGTGTAGACTTACCCGTAAGTCCGCCGTGTTGGGCATTTGTAATTATATTATTAAGTTCAAGTGTTTGAAGACAAACTGGCTTTAAGCATTTTTCAAACCATCTCATAATTACACACGTTAAGCTAATAGGCCGATAGTTACCTGGATCATTTTTGCTACCTTTTTTCTTGTAAACTGGTGTAACTTTCGCTGATTGCAAAAATGGCATGGATGCAAAAATCGAACCCGGGCCGCCTGCTTCGAAGTCAAGCATGCTACCACTACACAACAGCCCCGAGTCTCATAGGCCTTAATTCTCATTTACAACACCATAACTTGGTTGCGATATGGTTTCAATATGAGACATATTACACTGATTTTCAAAAAGTTTTCAAGACTGGTTGGTTTTTAGCAAAAAAAATTGATTCACGGTCAGACACCTTGCCTGATTCATTAGGCTGCAGATCATCACCTGGTAGTTTCGGTCACTGTTACACTTCACTTCTATGCGTATAGACTTAACGTACAAAACTATGTACAGTAATATAATACGGACCCTCAGTTCAAAAAAAAGCACGTTCTGCGAGTAGGGCTAAACTAATTTTTGATACTTAGATTTTGTCCAGACATGCTTAGACACCCGTGGATATTCTTCGAATATAAAACGCGGCAGCAAATTTTTGGAAACCGACACTTTCACATAACTTTTCAAACTGCAACATTAAAACTTAATTTGCAAAAACCGTTTGTAAATTCGATCCATCTGAGTGAATACGCCAAAAAAAGACTGTTTCGTCGTACTGCTGACCCAGTGTCAGCTACCAAAGCATCGTCTGGTCGTTGACAAGCGACGATGTTGTCAAGCGCAATGGCCTGCACAGCCTCCCAAGGTGTGGTTGGCCAGCGCTTTCTTGACGTCAAACCATTAAGATCACGTCATGCGTTTAAACAATTTATGAAATATTGTTCTGACGGGTTTCGTTATTTTACAGTCACTATGCATGATTTGCAAGCATGCCATTCGACTGACATGCAAATGAATTACGTAGACCTGTATGCATTTGTATCAGCTGTTTGCAACAGTGTATGTGTGTATGTATGTACGCGCATCAGTGTTTTTTTGTCAAAAATTTTGCGTCGTCAAAAAATACACTGGGAAAAAATTTCGATGGGGGGGGAGGGAATTCCGCCCATCCACTCTTCCCTGGGTAAGCTCTTGCTTTTAAGAAAGTGTGCGAAAGTTGAGTTTAACTTATAAATTCTCGGGCTGAGAGTCTGGGACATTAAATAACTATGGACCTGGCCGTGGTGTCTCAGCATCTACAAATTTATACGTTATATTCGATACGCTTCACAGTGCGGTATCAAATAGGGACTCGTAAATATCACGTCAATGTCGGTATTTGCTGATCACGTCAATGTCGGTATTTTGCTGAAAAGCTTAGCACAGAGAGTTTTGAATTTTAGCAGGTTGATAAAGACTACGAGGATGCAGTTTTGCTTGAAAAAGTACAGAACGGAAACTGCTGTGGTTGCAGGGGTCTGGGGGCGGCAGCCCCCAGAAGCCAAGTATCTGGTGTTTTGGGGTTTATCTCAGTTTCCCTGGAGATGGCATCATTCCGCCAAATTAAGTTGGCAGGAACTGAACTATTAACACTGTAAACACGCAACACAAGCTAATTTCCGCAGATATATAATGTATATAGTAGAATACTCATATTCCAAACTTTGATGCTAGCGCGGCGATCGTCTTATATTGGCATTAATTGATGCTTATAAGAAACTTGCTGGGTGTGGGCATGCTTCGACACGATTTTTTCTAATCATAATCTTAATCATAACTAATGATAATAGGTTGTAAACTGTCATTGAAACCAGTTGTAGCTGTATATAGATCAAGCTTCAAACGTTACACACATGAGAAAATTTTATACATTTGCTTGTTTTGACGCAATTTTGGAAAATTTTTGAAAATTTTCGCGACGAAAATGCTATTTTCGGCACTTTTTGGCCAAATCAACAATGACATGGTTCCGCGTCAGCCGAAAAAAAAGTGCGTTACGGGACGCACATGGCCAAAAAAAGAGCGAAATTTCGGAAAAAAAGTGCGGCGTTTCGCACTTTTTGACGCAAAAAAACACTGTTACTGTTGTGAGTGCCCCATAATATTATTGTATGCGCGTCGGGCATACAATAATATTATGGGGCACTCACAACAGTACCCTTCGGGATCGGTATGTGAGGCTCCAAACTCTGCCCTAAATTTAATTTAAAAGCATACACTACACTCACACACCGTAGGTAGTTAGGATGCCCTTGTTTTGGAGCTATAGTCGTAGCCTGGCATAGTTTCAAAACAAGGAAGAGGTGAATCTGGGAACCACCCTGTACTCGACCATCTTATGGGCAAACATAAAAAATAATATGATGTATCCAAGTGAGCGTGATAACCAGCGTATGCATATATTCCAACGCTGAGATCACAGATTAGCACGCGTCAAGAACACACACGCACACACATATGTATAACGTAAATTTTGGACCTACCAATTTTCACACAGCACAATACACAGTCAGAGCAGATAAATTCTGATTTGTATTATAGTATATACGCGGCGGCTGAAGCCACCACACAGCCACTGCTCTACAGGACAATTACTGTGAACGACTAGAAAGGTAAACCACAAAACTTGGCGTGGTTCGAATTAGAGATGGGACCGGTTCCACTTTACCGGTTCCGGTTCCGGTTCCGGTTCCAGGGTACCGGTTCCGGTTCCGGTTCCGGTTCTACAAATTTGCCGGTTCCCGGTTCCAAATTCGGTTCCACTTTTTTATTGATGATTTACTTTTTTTCTATTTTTATAATTTTACATATGTTTTTTACGCTCTGATGACTTTATAATTGACAAAATAGCATGAATTTCTAAGATGTAAGTATACAGAGGATTACCTGATCGATGTAATCGCTTTTGTATTGTTTTCTGTCGGAAAATTTACTGTCGCATGTGAGTGCGCACACAAAATCTAACCTTTCCTCCAATTTTAAGGTGGCGCTCTAACTAACCGACTTTGGGAAATAAAACGTTCCAGTCAAGTTTTCATTGGTTATCTCAAGAATGAAAGTTCTGCAAATTTAAAGTAGCTTTCGTTTGATGTACATAACGTCAAATTTTGGTGAACTTAAATTTTTAACCAATTTTTCAATGGGAGAACTCGTTAAATAGATATACCAAAAAATTCTATATGGCTTTTGGTACTTTTTAAAACAGTTTCATGCAGCAGATTGCAAACTGCAACTTTTTGAAAAGTCGTATGTGTAGGCAAACCTTTCTAAAAAATTGACCAGCATTGATATAAATTCTTTATTTTTCAAGCAAATTTTTCGACAACTACTTTTTGGCTTCTGAAACATTTCTCGTCGGATTTTAGTACTAAAAAATTAGTTTTATTTTTTGAAAAATACGTATGTGTAGGCAAACTTTAGGTTTCTGAAATTGGGCTGTAGTGTTTATTTATTCAAGATTACTGTCAGCTGCGAAACCCGAAAGCCAAAGCTAAAACTTTGCACACCATTAAAACAGACGTATATAGAGATGCCAAATTTTTTGAATTGTAATTATTATGATTTGCCTCAATAAGATAGGCTTTTTATAACGTCACTTTCGATAAAAAAATTTTCGCCACTATTTAAAATTCGACAAAAATAGCACCTTGGCAAGATAATTGTAGTTAATTTAAGCTATAGATTTCTAAATTTGGTTGAGGCACCACTGAGTTACGTCACTTCAAAAATTAGTCAAATTTTTCAAAATTTCAATTTTGATGCAGTCATAAACTTTGCTCAAACGCTCCGAGACTCATCAAACTTTGCACAAATGCTTGCCTGGTGTCTATTTTGCTTGCAGTTAAGCAAAAAAGTTTGTATTAGCAAGAAACGAAAAGGTATAGCAATTTGATTTATCGGAAATTACTCAGAGCGCCCTTTTAACGTGGTGCACCGAATAACTGACTTTGTGCAATAAAACTTCAGGTATGTTTTTAAGCCTTTGGTCTTGACGAAAGTTTGTTCAGCAGTAAATGATGTTTCGTTTGATAAACATAACGTGCACATTTATTGAACTTTTTTTTAATTTGAAATGAATTTTGATGTGTAGATATTTTCAATCGGTCATTAAAAACTAAAACAGTTAAGTTTATCGCCTTACTAGGCTTAATAGAAACATTTATAAAGCCTACCGGCTCTTACTGAACGAACACACAAAGCCTGCTGGCTCTGGATAGACTCTTGAAAAACAACCCAACTCTGCAGGCGGTTTTACTAAAATTAAATATGGCTGCCGTCATCAGAACAATCCAGCCAGCCGTACATACCAACACACACCCATGTGCATATGAATATGCAAAATAACTTTGGCCGCCCGTACGTATACGTATTGGCGCAACGAAGCCAGTCACTTCTCAGAACAAGGCCGGCTATTTTTATTTAAATTTAGGCCACGATTGTCAAAGATTTACTTTTGCCCAAAAAAGATAAAATATTGCTATAATCTGAGGGAAGCGGCGTCAAAAAATTGTAAGATAAGGAGAAGAAGTTCCCAACCGAGGCGGGTGGGGCACCCCCATTTTTTTGTACTGTATTTCACCTTTCAAGTAGAGGTCTGCTTATGTTCGAGCGCACAACAAATAAAGACTTAGAATGAATTGAGTACCCTAAACTCAGCCACAGCCAAATGAGCCGTGAGTGCAAAATACTGATGGGCTGATCGTAGCTATTATAAGTTGGAAAATTGCATTCGCAAAGCCAATGATGTAGGTAGACGTGGAAGATTCATTCTTTTAGCTTTAGTGATTTATTAAATATTTAATTCAGTTGGAGTGTTGCTAACCAATGTAGCTTTAGTCACAAAAATAGCAATTAAAAATTAAGTGAAAAATTATTGAAGTTTCGAATTTCAATCAAATCAGTTAAAATCACTTGTTTAACTTTAACCAAAATAAGCCTAAGGGGTAAAATTTGTCAACATCGATGAGCTGTCGGAAAAATGGCCAATATCTGTGAGTGGATTTCACCAAGGTGGTTTTACTAAACCATGATTTTACGTACGTTGTTATATTCGCCTAATACGTTACGAATTTCGTAGATTTTCGTAAACCATGGTTTTAGCTCATCTGAAATTTCAGCGAAACAAAGACCTACTGTGCTGCAGGTTTTAAATTTCAACTCCGCTAAAACCATGGTTTAAGACAATCTACGAAATTCGTAACAAAATCACCTTTGTGTAATAAAACCAGTGAGTCTGATATGTGTCTGATATGTCTGATATGTCTGAAATATGTCTGACTTGATGTTTTGATTCCCGGAGTGCCATTTTAGGCCAAACGCTGTAATAAACCATTTTCTGCGCTAAATTGAAGCTTGTTTAGCTGTAAAAAATAGCTGCAAAATTTTTTGAACTGTATGAAAATTAAATAAAAATTACTAGTTTTTAGAATTTAGCTTCAACTAAAGCTGAAACTTTGAGCCGACGTAAATATTTACAACCTGACAAACATTATGGGTGCTTATTGCTGAACTCGCCGGCTCGATTCGAAAATTGACCCACCGCATGTCAAATGTCATGGACACTAAGTTAGTCACCAAAGTTAGCTGCATCATAAAAAGCCTGCACATAACATATAAAATATGGCAGGTTCGGTAGCAAAACTAAAATGTGCAGACAGAACTGTATAAAACCATTGACGGCCAGCGAGAAAAATGATGGAACTGGTTGGAACCGGCACCATGCCGGTTTCGGTTCCGGTTCCGGTTCCGAAATTGCTGCCGGTTCGGTTCCGGTTCCGGTTCCAGTGGAACCGATCCCATATCTAGTTCGAATCATCTTGTCTTTAGTTTTCTGCAGCGTGCCGCAACAACCAGCTATCTCACATTTCTCCTCAAAATAATCAAATAATAAAGCAGCTCCTCGTATCCAAGCCAACTACCCTCTCGTAGCCCTAGATTTTCACAGCAGACCGGACACCGATTTCAAAGGCCAATCAGGTTTGGCAATCCCTGCGCATTAAAAATCCTAGATACACACACAGTTGAACATTCATTAAAACAACTGGTACACATGTTTTGATATGACGTGCCCCCCACTAAAAATTATTAAGCCCAGAAATTTATATGCTTTGGCATTCAACTGCACAGTGCACAGTAAAATTATTTTCTTTAAAACCAAAAAACACCAATTACGTCTAACTAACACAGGAATGGTTGAGAATAATTGAGATTCCTGAGTATAAGGTGTTGGCAACGCCACTTTACGCAGCTTTTCTTAGGCTGCAAAGCTTGTTTAATTTAAGGCTATGAGCCTGCGTTTCGGTCAATCTTGGGGCGGGGGGGTGACAGCTACTAAATACCGAAGGCACTTGTACTGTAGTTGGGAAATTCAGTTTAGTATGTTTAAAGACAAGTGCCACATGTTGAACATCGTATTGACCACTATAGTAAACGCCTACTTACTTAGCAATAAGTTAGCTGTGTTCGCTTTCTTGTTGTAGCAGGACCAGGTAGTGGTTAACTCTAGGTCAGATTAAGTCGTCAAGACCGAGTTACAGACATCACACAACGTCTGAACGAATTACTAAAAAAGATTTTGGTTGACGATCGTTGATATATACGGTCTGGAAGAAGTCGCGATCACTTACTAAATTTAATTTAAGTGCACTAATTTCATCGTTTTGTTATACTGTATTTGTTTCAACATGTGTTTTTCCCCTTTCCCCTTAACCTATCTCTACAGATACAAACACTATAAATACTTTAGTAAACAAAATTTCCCTCCTTATTTAAATTTAGTTAATAGTTGACCAGTTATATGCACAACTATTCTCTTCCCCCTCTATCCCTATCTTAACTTTGTATAAAGTAGACAAAAATTACCTTTTTCACAAATATATATTTGTGTCACTAGTCACGACAACTGTTAGTATTATTTTAGCGTTTCGATGAAATGCGATGACTGATTTTTTCAAAATCAGTGCAATACTGCAGCAAGACCGATTAAACAAAGTACATTGTAGTGCAGTCCTGCAGCTAAAGTTTAGGTCGCGTAGTCCATCCTCAATGCAATACATTATATGTAACTCTCTTCTTCTATAGCCTCCTAAGACCCTTAATGTAAGGAAGATGTGAGTAATAATAGCATACAAGTTGCATAAAAATAATGATTGTCCTTGAGCTCTACTAGAATAAGTGTACCAAAGTTGCATAGTTGCATACACATGCTCACCTGAAAGTACAGTAAATAGGTATCTCTGGGTCTTGTTCTATAATCTAATTTCTCTATACGATTAATCTCATCTACCAAAGAACCAGCCCGGCGTACCTACAAAATTTTATTTTTTTCAATTCCCGCTAGGTTTTTGTGTAGTGTGAACTATAAATTATCACAACTACAACATTTTAGCATGTAGTATTTTTCATGGTTCAATGGTCTTTTTACAATAGTTTGCGTAAGATGATGGGTGCGGTATACAAGCCATATAAGTGATACAATAGCAAGCCTTATTATTAAACCTTAGCCTCATAACACAATCTCCTTGTAGGCTTCCTAACAAAATTTCTCATAAAGCTGTATATTGAAAATTTGTTAAAAGCCTGTAAAACTTTTTTACCTATGTTCAAGTTAGTCCTTCTTAACTTATAGTGTGGATTTCAGTTTAACATGTGCCAGATATGTTTGTTTTGTACAGTTTAGCTCTATTCATTTATTTCTGCAAGAAAGTTCTTTGTTATTCTATGTCGCTAAGTGTAAACGTGAACTCTGCAGGCATTAACATTATCCATTTCAAATTCATAGTTTGCGTGCTTTGCAGTTCTAACAGCATAAATAAATGTTTATAAAAATAACACTGCCTCAGACCTAACCGTTTGGCCTAAGCCATGCTGAATTTTTAATATACTATCGTTCGCAAATTGTTTAAAAATTTAATGGGTATGAAAACGAACCGTTTAGGTAACAGCACCTTTTCCGTTTGACCATTTGATTTGACAAAAATGCGTTCATTTTATGTAGCAAATGAAATGGTTTTTGAAAAATATAAGCTTCCACTTTCGATGTCAACACAAACACCATCCTTTTGTCAATTCTCACGACCAAATGGCAACTGACAAGTTATCGATACTATAATAATATATATGCATACCCAAACTTTCAACGCAGTCACCACAGAACAGTTGCCTTAGTGTGGCTTATTTTAAATACTATGATCTAGACATTTATGTTTTATGCTTTTATGCCATTATTTTCAAGTTCATTATTTGCAACAATGCGTTTGGCCATAGAAACTTTTTTTATGGTGACAAAATTGCTTTTAAGCCTAACCCCACGTGATTGTGTGTTCAATACCACTCCATACTTGAGCTAAGTACCTTGGATAAGTGCTCATAGTGCGTAACGTGATATCAAATTTTTTGAAATGTCAAAAACTTCTCTAGCTGTTTTCTTATGTCGAATCGTTAATTGACTACAAGTATGTATTTGTTTTGTACAATTGCAAAAGTCGGCAATGTCAGTCAAAGGATTTAGTTGGAATAATGAATAGTTATTTCTTCTTTCTTACTTCCTCAAGAAAAGTGTAGTCTTCATAAAAGCCTGCTTCTGTCTTCTTGATTCTTTTTTCTCATATGAAACTATTACTTCTAGCAAATAAGCCTCAAGGCTGCAATATTATTGAATGTAGGCAGATCCATATTGCGTGCACAATATTAAATATTTCAAACTCTGAAAGTTACACACCTACGCAATTAAGTGAAATTTAGCGAAAAAGTAACTGTTGATAATAAACTGCTTGCAAAATCGAACATTGGCATTGACAACATGTAACTTCCACGACAGCAGTTAATAATTAATTAATATTATGACTTTAAATTGGATTTGAATTTGAATTTGCATTTGAATCGATTGAAGATCCACTTTCCTAAAGTATTGTCATTGAAATTGTTCGCAATCATTCTATAAGTAACAAGCAGCAGCTGTATGCAAAAGGTGTTGTCACTAAGCAGAAAGCACTAAAGCCTGAGTCAATTGGTAAACCAATTCAAAAACCTGCTGCGCAGCAAAACTTTCGGTAAACGGTGTAGCTCAAAAATATAGCAATGACAAAACGCACAAGCGGCTACACACTGATTTCACACTGAAAGTTAAACTTGCCAAATGTATGACAGGATTGATTTTTTGGCTACTGAAGTGACAACTGAGATTTCATGCTTTTGTGCACACTGTTACACACCATATCAGCTGCTAATAGCTCAGTACTTTCCTGAATTAATCTTCAAAGTCGAGTACGGCACCAGAATTGCGTCAGTTTACGTCTATATTATTGATATGTTCACTGCAATTGGACTGGTTTGGTCATTGGTCGTGTTTCATGGCCGCTGTAATGTCGGATTAAAATATTTCGCTTGCATAAACTGCATGATCTTTGTGCGTTGCAAGATAACACGATCTGCAAAAGCAATGTAAATATAGATAGATGAGCCAGACTGCTGTGAACGTGATCCCTGTGCATTGTGTACCTTTGTTTGTAATTTGTACTCACTATTGAGACAATCAGTATTTTGATGTATAAAACAGTGTTAAACTGCGTTTCAAGTTTTGCTGCGTCTGATTATTATTTCACTGGTTAAATAAATGTATTATGCAACTTAGCTCAAGTAAAATCTAATCTAAAAAGTGAAGGTAAACATAATCATATCAGGTAGTGAGTGAGTAATGTTTTTAAGTGAGATTGTTGCTATGTTCCAATGAGTTTAGTGAGTATGCTTTTAAATGAGATTATTGAGATTAATGCTATATATATTTTCCAATGCGTTTTAATCTCAAATAATTATCATCAGGTGTGTAACTACACAGGACACACGCGCTGTCTGAACATGTCATAGACAACAGACGCTAGTATTTCTCTCTTAAACACACACACTCACACACATATTGACCGTTAT